>CAKNXH010044430.1:0-15340 GCA_932178445.1 Andricus quercusramuli
GTGCTCCCGAGTACTGATCCAAAATCGTTTCCCGGATACGTGGTGCACGAAAATTGCGTAGCGCTATCGAGTCGTGATAGAGAACACGCTCGGGATACCCAGGGCACGGAAAACTACAAGGCGCTCTAGAGTACTGGTCGACAATCGTGTCCGGGATACCTGGTGCACAAAAAGCTGCATGGCGCTCGCAAGTCGTGATCGAGAACACGCCCGGAATGTTTGTCTCGCTTTTGCTCTCAATATAATTATTTCAGTCTATTTTTCCATCATGACTGACGGGAGTTTCTCTTTTGCTCTGACGTGCTCATATTTCGCTTTTCCTCGGAAATTTTCCTACTAAATTTTTCCCCTCAACATTTCCTGTAACGTATTTCCTCGGAACTTTTTCTATCACATTTTATCCTTCAACATTTTCTATAACGTTTTTCTCGGAGCTTTTCCTATCACATTTTATCCCTAAAAATTTTCTATAAAGTTTTTCCTCGGAACTTTTTCTATCACATTTTTTCCCTCAAAAATTTTCTATAACGTTTTTCCTCGGAACTTTTCCTATCACATTTTATCCCTAAACATTTTCTATAACGTTTTTCCTCGGAACTTCTTCCATCGCATTTTATCCCTCAACATTTTCTATAACGTTTTTCCTCGGATATTTCCGAGTAACATTTTTACCTCGTGATTCTGTTTTCCTTTTTTCCTCTGAACTTTTTCGGTTACTTTTTTTCCTCGGAACTTTTTCTATACTGTTTTTCCACAAAACTCTCTGTGTCATGTTTTTCCTCTGAGGGCTTCATTTGTCATTAATAATTTTTTGATAGGACGCGTAGTTTTTGTTTTAATCGTGAAAAATAACATTAACCCTCCCTGGCGAAAGTATCGGATAGGAATTCCTTCCGAACCAATCCGAAATCATCCGAATCATTCCGGAATCTGTATCCGAACCAATCCGAGTTAATTCGAACTAATCCGAATTTTTTTCAACATTTCGTTCGATCCAAATCGGTCAAAAATTAATCCGAGTCAATCCGGTTAAATCCGAACTTCAAATCCGAATGAATCCGAACCAAATTTTCAATCCGAATGAATCCGAACTCGGATTGAACAGAAACGATTTTCAATCCGAATGAATCCGAATGACTGACTTTTGACCTCTTTTCAAAAATGAATAATGTTTTTCGTTAAAATAAGCCCTATTGAAACTACGCAAACTACGTCGGATACTACGTGGGAAATTACGTCGGAACCTAGGTCGTTTACTATCTCAATTTCCGAGGTATGTTTCGTCGCAGGTTCCGAAGTAGTTTCCGACGTGGTTTCACACGTAATATCCGATGTAGTTTACGACGTCGGAGTTTTCAATAGGGAGACTCTGTCGATTGCCTTTTCTGTTCGAAAAGCTACCTAAAAGCGTTTTAAAACATCAATGACAATCATGCCACTTGAGGCAATGCATTCTTTTTTTTAATGAGAATCGCAAATAATTTCAAACTTCGCTGGTATTTGGCATATTTTTCAAAAAAGGTGAACAAATTTCTTCAAAATAACACCTTTTTCCTTTTATTTCTTAATCGTAAAAGTACCGAAAAAAACTTTTAAAACATAAATTTCAATCATGCGACTGGGAGTGATGCATTATTTTTAGAAAGCGAGGAGATGTTCCAATAGTTTCCAACTTTGCTGATTTTTGGCATCTTTTAAAAAATGGATAAGTGTTTGTCATCAAAAGAAGACCTTTTCCGTTGTCTGCCCTGATCAAAAAACGACCGAAAAAAAAGTTTTAAAACATCAATTTCAATTATGTCACCGGTGGGAATGCATTATTTTCTGCAAATCATGAGAAATGTAAATGATTTCCCACTTCGGTGGCATTTGACCTATTTTCAAAAATATGTAAGAGTTTTTCGTCAGAATCAGACCTTTTTCATTATTTCCCCGGATCGAAAAAACTATTGAAGTGCCATCAAAATGAGACCTTGCTTGTTCTCTTTTCTACTCCAAAGACTACCGAACATTAAAAAAATATTTATTCCAATTATGTCACTTGAAAACATGCATTATTTTCAGAAAATCATGAATTTGAATTCTGTAACATTCAAAACATACGAAGGACGTTAAAATAATGTAACGTGTATTCTAAAGATTTCAAGAGAATTAAAAATATCTAAAAGATATGAAGGAGTTTAAACTAACTCAAGGTGTATTCTAATAATTCCAAAATAATTAAAAAAACCTGAATGAAAATTCACTGATATCGCGAGAATTCAACAAATTAATTAGAAGTGTTTAAAGAGCTCAGAAAATTTCAAACGAATTTATAGAATTCACAAGAATTCAGAGAATCCAGAAGAAATCAGAGAATTAAAAAATGCAGGTAATTCTGTAGAATTTAGAGAATTTATCAGAATTGAGGATAATTCAGAGAATACAAAAGACTTGGAGACATTCAAAATAATTCATGGTTCGCCAGGGCCGTTTCATCGGCAGGGATGTCGGTAAAATTAAAATTAGGGAAAATAAAATTTGGGCAGTAAACGTGTGCCTGAAAATTCATCTATTTACATTTTAAAAGTAAACAAAAGTATGTTTAAAAGATGTTAAAATGCTCAAAGAAGCTTTTAAAGTTTTCAAATTAAATTTCGATATTTCTTATTTGAATTTCTAAATTAATTTTTGTTTTATATTCTTTCAGTCTCCAAATTTTTACAGAGGTGTTCACTACTAATTTCTAATTTAAACAAGACAGATGATTTATAAATTATTTGTCTTGGGATTACTGTTTCAGATAATATGAGATATAAAAATTAAAAAGTGAAGTTCAAATAAAGCGCAAGAATAATATTCTGTATTGAACTGTGTTGCCTGTGACGTCACGCCACCCCGATGCGCGCGCAGCTGGTAGGTGACTGCGCGCGACTGTGTTTGAAATTTGAATGCCTGCAAATTTTATTCAAAGATTTCTCATAGAAATAATATTAATACACGTAATGATAATTGCAATACATAACAATTTTATTTCTTAAAATCAATTCAACTATACATATTAATACTGATAATATTATTACTAATGATGATAGCAATACATAACAAATTCATGTGTTAAAAGCAATTCAACATACATGGAAATCGTCGATTGAAGGATGTATATCAATTCTCATTCTCAAGCCACATATCTACATATCTACATTCAGAAGAAAATTAGGTACATACATTAAATGTGATTTACATCATTGATAGGAATGGTCGAATGTACTATGCAGGCGCGAACTGGCCATATGGGAATTTGGGAGATTTCCCTGTGGGCCGCGAGGCTTGAGGGCCTTGAGGGCATACCCAGGGCCGCATTCAGTACAGGGGCCACCATGACCATGGCCCCAGAGCCCGGTATTTTATAATGCTTGGAGGGACGTGATGGGATCTGTCGAGCATCGGTTTTTATGTTCTTGGCACTTGAATAAAAACTGGACTGAAAATTTGAGCAAAGTTAGTGGAGAGCCAGAAATGAAGAAACTTGTTTCTCAAACATTGCTGGTATTGCAACAACAAATGACACTGAAGCGTTCGGAATTTATTTTCAAAGATATTATTCACAGCGACCAAAAATATGGGCTTACTGCTACAGATTGAAGCTTGGGATCAACACGAACATGTACTTGGAGTCTTTTCACAAGATATTGAAGCATATCTATTCGGAAGGGAGAAAAGTAAAACGCCTCGATAAAACTATTGATGCGCTGATGAAAATTTGTCGAGACAGTGTTTGTAAACGCTTAATTAATCTGGCGAAGAATGTCCACACCGAAAAAGTGCAGGAAGTTCGACGAAGTCACAAGGCTAGTGATTCTATCAAATTGGAGCAGATTCAAGTTCTTGAGAATGAACAAGGATATTTGGTGGAACCATCATCGGATCCATCTTAGCAGTATCATATTTTTAAAGTTGGAGAAACATGTGAGCATTTATCATGTTTGACATGCAGGAAGTGCAATATTTGTATTCATGCTTATCATTGCAATTGCTTGGACCATGTCATAACAGTGAATATTTGCAAGCACATCCATGCTTGTGCCCGTGAATTTAACGGAGCTATTAATAATAATTGCCACAACAACATTCACCACGAGATAAATATAGAAGAGCAGCAGAAGCTAATGGAAATACATGCAACACCAATCAAAGTCAACGAGAATCAGAGAATGCTGAGTCAAGCCAAACTTATTTTGGGTATGAGCAACAAAAAATATAATGATCAGGATCGAGAAAAAATAGGCCGAATTGATAGCTCTCATGAATGATACTGGAGTAAAAATAAATTTGAAACCTGTTGAAAGTGTTAACACTCAACAGAAAGTTGAACCACAAATCCGCCTCTATTCTACTAAGAAGAAGAAAAGTTGTCGCGATACCACTATTCCAAAACCTTCAGTAAACAAAGTTAATGCTATCATATCTGGGCTTGATAATGACAATAGTGAGAGCATTAACATACATAGTAACATAGTACATTCGACCATTCCTATCAATGATGTAAATCACATTTAATGTATGTACCTAATCTTCTTCTGAATGAAGATATGTGGCTTGAGAAAGAGAATTGATATACATAGTTCAATCGAGGATTTCCATGTAGGGTAAGGAGGGGCAGCGCCAACCAGTTAGCAGTCAATGATTTTTTTAAAGTTAATAAGATGTGGAACTGATCCACTTTTTTCTCATTTCGAGTCCTACATTATTGTATATCATACTTCTATAAGTATTAATTACATTAATGAAACAATGATTTAGTAATTCAATTATTTCCAACAAGCTGTATTTCGTCGGCTTTGCCCCACACTCCAGGGCAAAGCCAACCGCAGCATTTTATGAAAATCAAAACATCTGAAGATGGCAAAACATGATGGTTCGCTTCTGTGGTATTTTATATACTGGAAAAATTACCTTGAAACATTTCCAGCAAGAAGAATAAGTTATTTTTAATAAAAATAGTGAAAACGAATTTTCAAGAAAATAATTAAATTTTCTATTAAATTGTTAAATTTCAGAACTGAAAATATGTTCAGAACATGAATATGTTCAGAAAATATGTATCAGAACTGAAAATTAATTTATGACCAAAAAAGATTAGATTTTAACCAGAAGGTTGCAATTTCAAACCAAAAAGATAAATGCTTGACAAAATAGTTGAATTTTTAATTAAGAAAAATCGTTAGGCAAGAAAAATAAATTTCAATAAATTTGTTGAATTTTCAAGTCAAAAAGATGAATTTTCAACAAAACAGTTGAATTTCCAACCAAGAAGTATGACTTTTTAACCAAATTGTTGAATTTTCAAGAAAATAATTTAATTTTGAACAAAATAATGAAAATTTTTGTCGAAAATACTATTTATACTATTTTTGGTCTCTGAAGTGAGTCAGAGGCCTGTAGACTAATCACTATTAATTCAGGAACTTTTAGAAGAGGAAATATTCTTGATTATAAAATTGATTTCTTAACATTTCTTACGTTTATCGGCTGTCTTATATTGCCATGAATGTACTTCGAACGACCTAAGTATCCTGGAATTGGAACGATTGGAATGAACCATGGAAGAGCTGTGCGTCGATGGAGAGAGGGGAGGCAAAGCTTGGGAGCCAAGTGCTCCGCATCCACTCGTGCGATAGTAGCAGAGCCCGCAAGCCAGCATTCGAGTAGTGGGGATCATGATCCAAGGAGCATGGTCGACGCCACTTGGGGGTACGAAATACGTTCAAGCCGCGTCTCGTACAGCGGAAGACATCTTGGTTACCATGACAACGCAGAGACGCTTTCCTAACTACGACTGAAATCTTTTCGCGTCATGATGTAGCACAGCGTTTCTCAAACTTAGATATTTAAATGTAGATAATAATAATGTAGTTAATACCTGTTTTAATTCTTGAAGATACATAGTTTCACGTGTAACAGAAATTATAAATTTGAAACTATTTATCCCTAAAGGACACTTGGGATTACTGAGAAACCATGGACTTTCAGATTTTTTCAGATTGTCTACAAAAAAAAAGGAATTAGTCACCAAGAAAATTAAATATTCTCCCACAAAATTTATATTTTTAACGTAAGCGGAACCATGCTTCTTGGATCATGGTGGGGATGCGTCTACGGAAAGCACCCCCTCCACTCACCACTTCACCTTTAGGCACGAGCCAGTGGAGCTCACGGATACGTCGCTTTTAGCTGTAGTGGTAAGTGGTGGACCTGGCTTTCGTAGGCCTCTCGTTCGGTCTCCGCGTACGCTTATCATGCCTATGTTTGTAGCTTAATAACAAGAAAAGTAATTTCCTTAAAATTTTTCTGATTAATGGAAATGAAAGAGTAACTCAGAAACTATTGATTGGCGTAAGAAAATGAAAATAGATTTTTTCCGCATTAAGTCCCTTTCTTCGCGTACGGTCACATATTTTATTCTGAGCACTTCGAACGCGGATACTCTTCTCCTCCTGGTACATCAAGTCTGTGGCTCTTGGGCGGCTCTCTAACATCAAGTACCTACCTACGAGTAGGAGTGGACGACCGTTAGTGGAGAGGTCAAAAGCAGTGTTGCCAGATTGGTGGAACTCCATTACCAAACGAGGCTCTATAAATTTACCGTACAATTAACGTACGTGGATAAAGAAATGTACAGTACTGATTATGCTGATTTGAATAGTCGTACCAAAGACAGGTCGTACCTATTATATATAGTCGGCGAAATACGCGTGGTTTTTAAATCAAAGTTTTAATTTAATTATTTGCGTATTAAGTATTTTCACTGCAACCACCAGCTAACTTCATTTCGTTGAGTGCTGAGGGGAAAACAATGGACCAAATGCATGGGACAAAACTTCATTTCTGTAATATCTTCGTAATGAATAATAATTATTATCATTTTATTATTCCATTAATTAATTCATAAAACATTAAAACTATTTTTCAAATGGAAAATGAAAAAATTAGTTTTTACGGCGATATTAGCAAATAGGGCAAAAATGGACCGAATCCTATGCATTTGGTCCATTGTTTCCCCCTCAGTATTCAACGGAGTGAAGTTAGCTGACGATGAAGTGAAAATGCCTAATAAGGCATATTCACTTCAACGTAACTTCACTTCGTTGAGTGCTGAGGGGAAACCCCACCACTAAACTTATCATAAAAAAATAAGATCGTACTCGATCAAAATTTCCGTACAATTATCGTACTTTGTTGTAGGGTAATCGTAAGTCACAGGGGAGGGGGTGGGAAGATGGAGGCTGAGAGGGAAAGGTACTTTAGAATGAATGGACTGCAGATGGATGAAGCGAGAAGGATGCACGAGGAAGGAAGGAAGGAAGGTTTATGACTTGGTTAAGCAAAAAGGCATGGAGAAAGAGAAGACAGAAGGGGAAGAGAGAATAAGAGTCAAGATTCAACGGGAACTATTTGTGGATTATGCCAAGGGCAAGGGCGCAATATTTATTTGAGAAAGGAGAGAAAGGAAGTCAGGAACTTATAGCGAGGATGAGGTGTGGGTGTATGGAGGGTTTTAATAGGTTCTGGCTCTCTCGGGAGAAGAGGATGTGTGAACTGTGTGGAAAGGGGGATGCAGGAGTGGAGCACTGGTTGGAGGAGTGCGTGGAGGTGGAAAGAAGTGAGATAAGCATGGAGGCATTGTTGCATGAAAAGGGGGAAAAAAGGGCAGTAGCATGGGCGAAGGGAGTGTTGGGTAAGATGGAGATGAAGAGAAGGAAGGAGGAAGAGGCGTGGAGAAGGAAGGATTGTAAATAGGAGAGAAAGTAGATATAAGTAAGATGTAAATATTGTAAATAGTAGATAAGTAATTGGTATTAGCTGCGAAAACAGAGGTTAGCAAGCGAGGCAATGCGAAAAAGTAGGGACATGCGAGCGAGGCGAAGCGAGGAAGGCAAGGCGATAAGAGCGTGCGGCTTAGAGATAAGAAATGGATGGATGTTAGATTTTAAGGGTTAGTTTTAAGAAAATTCTGTAAAAATGGATGTGTAAACAAGTCAATTTTTTAAGGCCAGCAGGCTGAAAAATAAACGTTTATCTATGGGTAATCGTAAGTCGTAGATTACTTAAAATTACCGTACATGTACGATAATTTCCGTACGTCTGGCAACACTGGTCAAAAGTAACTTCTCAAATCGGTGCTCACCTGCTTGTTTTGCTTTCTCTAGCTACGAGTTCATGCAGCCTGTTCGAATATAACCTCTGATACAACAATGCCTAGCTCTCTGACACGGAATCACCGGTAGAGGGGGCATTAGAGTGATGACTCACGTTTTGAAGACGATCGGTATTTCTTTAAGGGACCAACAACAGTAGAGCGCGATGATCGGAGGGTAGAGAGTCGGAGCGAAACTAACCTACAAGTACACTTGTTATTGAAACAAACCATATGTGACGTGCGCCGAAGAAAGGGGGCTTACTCTGAAAAGTGAGATTTTTTAGAGCGACCGGTTGAAGTCAGCTGGATAGACTCGACTTTCAGGAGAGAGGGAAGACTCACGAAATCTTCCCTCTCCACTCACGACTACATTCTCACGAGGAAAGAGATAGGTCGTAGACGCGGCTGGAGGACGGGTATAGATGAGACGCGGAGATGTAGTGGTGATTGGTGGGAGGCGTTTCACGGGATCTCGAGCAAAAGCCTGATTTCTCGGGTACCTAATAACTCAATTATTAACAATAATAACGCTGGAAATTTTTGTTCGATGGTTTCATTAAAAAGAGCAACTCAAATACTATCGACAGTGTAAAAACCTCGATTTCGATTTTTTTTAGAGTAAGCCCCCTTTCTTCGGCGCACGTCACATATACCCTCCGATCATCGCGCTCCACTGTTGGTGGTCACTTAGAGAAACAGCGTTTGCTTCAAAACGCGAGTCACCCCCACCACTGGAGTTTCTGGATCTGTTTATACGGCCATGTTCTCTGGTATAGCCCCACGAAGTAGTATAAAAAGATCCAAATCTAATATAAGGATACCCCCAATTTTCCCGTGCCCACTTCCTACAGCATACCAGATGAAGTATTGTAGTGCCTCTCATAAGAAAATTTGAAACTGTTTACTGACTTCTATTACTATACGTATATTTAATATTATCATATACTGACCGTCTTGGGCGAAATTAAAATACGCTTTTCCAAGTCATCCCTTTTTATTCCGCCTACCACGCGACTATTTGCAAGCGAAGCAACTACTTGAAATCGTTATCTTTTTAAAATCAAATTATAGGTTAGGTTTTTATAAATCGTCATAATAATGTTTTAGAAAATCGTCACTTCTTACAGAGCATGCAATACATCTTACACGTCTTTCTTGCATTCAAAAGTACTTACTTCTACAACTGCACATACGCACTGCACTTTCCAAAAAACTTTTTAAAACAACATACTTCTACCGGCTGTCACAACTGGCGAATGTAAGCCAATGGCGACCATTTTGAAAACCAACTCCAAAGCGTATGTTATAACGGTTTTCCGCAAGAGGCGCTAGAATACGTTATCTGAAGCAGTGGCGGTGTAAGGGGGGAGCGGTTCGCCCCGGATGCCAAGCATCAAGGGGTGCCAATAAGGGGCAGTAAGGGGTGACCAGGGTCGCCTTTAGGGTAGTGAGGGCCCCAGGGTCGGTTACAATGTGCGCCACTGATCTGAAGTGCTATAGAATGTGGGCACAGAAAATGGGGGTACAATTTTCAGAAATAGCCTATAGATTTGGATCTCCTTATGCTACTTCGTGGGTAGCCCCCACCACTCAGTCTCTGCTCGTCACACGAATTCTCTTACCTCGGGGTGCACGACTAGATCCTTCTCATTTATTAAGAGTGTGGCAACATAAACATGCGCGAAGAGAGAGCAGATTTTGCTCTCACCCTGAATTTCGTTCGTAACCCCTGGATAAAGGGCAAATGTTCGAAAAAGTGTAGTCGAAAGTGAAAACAAACCATGCCCCATTTCCAGTAGTCCTTTTCAATCCGAAATGTAGAAAGAGATATTCTAAGGGGTAGCATCTGTGTTGAAGGGGCGATGTTTGTATATGTTTGAATATTTTCTTTAAAACAAAGAAAGTCAGTGAAGAATAAAAAATTCTCTATTTAAAAACATAATTAGGGAATAAGAAAAGTCGAGGCCGATCTTAAAGGAAATCTGCCTTTTCATCTCCTCTGTCCCTATTATTATTTTTACATTCTCATCATAATGAGAAGGTATTGATTTTATGTGAAAAACTACTTTCGTGGATTCCATTAAATGTCGACGTTTTGAGGCCCCCTGAGTCAGAAAAAATAGTTTTTACGTCGTCGTCTGTATACCGGATAACTTTTGAAAGACTCATCGGATTGGATTGTGATTTGGCACACAGTTTGTGGGACCAAAAAGAGAGCTCGAGTTAATTAACCAGCTATTTTGGACAGAAATTATAAGTTGGAGAATTTTCAAAAATTTTTAGAACATTTTTTTCGAAATTTGGAAATTATATGTGAGTCCGCTTATAGTACTAGAAAATTCAAACAATTTATCAGGAATGACATTTTCCGATAAAATGAAAATTGTCAGAGTTACAGCATTTTCAAAATCCAAAACAAGAAAAGAAAATTAACATTTTCAGCCAAACAACGCACGATACGAAAAAACGTCCAGACATGAAAAGTGTTTCTGTTTGCACGCCCCACAAGATTATCATGACATCTTTTTGAATTTCCTTGAAAAATCGAAAATTCAAATTTTGATCGCACAAAAAATAATGAATTATTACATTCTCATCATAATAAGGTGTTGATTTTATGTGAAAATTACTTTCGTGGACTCCATTAAATGTCGACGTTTTGAGGCCCCCTGAGTCAGAAAAAATAGTTTTTACGTCGGTGTCTGTCTGCCTGTCGTTATCGTCGTCGTCTGTATACCGGATAACTTTTGAAAGACTAATCGGATTGGATTGTGATTTGGCACACAATTTGTGGGACCAAAAAGAGAGATCGAGTTTGTTAACCAGCTATTTTGGATAGGAATTTAAAAAGTTACCGAATTTTCAAAAAATTTTAGAACATTTTTTTCGAAATTTGGAAATTGTATGTGAGTCCGCTTATAGTACTAGAAAATTCAAACAATTTATTAGGAATGACATTTTCCAAAACAAGAAAAGAAAATTAACATTTTCAGCCAAACAACGCACGATACGAAAAAACGTCCAGGCATGAAGTGTTTCTTTTTGCACGCCCCACAAGATTATCATAACATCTTTTTGAATTTCCTTGAAAAATCGAAAATTGAAGGGCAACACCGCAGAAGGGCGTAAGTGCCAAAACCTGAATTTTTTCAGGAGAAGCAAAAAACTGTTTATCTTTCGCGGAATTAGTTTTGAACAAATAAACGCGAAAACGGTTCGAGGTACTGCTAGGCTTTATCGAACCGTGTAACGAAAATTTTGAAAGGAGCAATCATCTCCGAGAAAACCTTTGCCAAAAGGACGACATGTAAACAAAAAACTTCAATTTTCACTCATAAAAAGGGAAGTAACTATTTTATTTTTGAAATAAAAAAAAAAACACAAGAAAGTACCTTCGAGCTGTTGGTTATCTCTATTGAATCGCGAAAAGAGGGCTCCAAAAAAAATAACCATGTGCGAGAAAACCCTTGTAAAATAGCATCCGATCCTAAAAATTCAAATTTTGACACCTAAAAAGTTGCGTAACTGTTTTATTTTTGCATTTAGAGAACAAACAAGAGAGTACTTTCGAGCTATTATTTAACTCTATCAATCCGCGAAATAAACATCCTAAAATAAGCAGTCACATCCGAGAAAATCCCTCATCAATGGTGCGGTGAGTCCCCAAAACCCAAAATGTGGACACACAAAGAGTTGCATAACTTTTTTATTTTTTGAAGAAATCAAAAAGAAAAAAGTACTTTCGAGCTATCACTCAGCTCTACTGAATTGTGGAAAGAACAGGCAAAAATATTAAATTACTTTATAAACAAAAATATCAAACATGGATTTTGACCCATTCCTAAATCGAACCGGACCATAATCTTTTACAGAACTATGAGATAGGTGAAAAACATTATTTGATAACCGCCCTTCTGCGGTGTTGCCCTTCAATGCACATTTTTATTGCACAAAAAATAATGAATTATTACATTCTCATCAGAATGAGAAGGTATTGATTTTATGTGAAAAATGACTTTCGTGGATTCCATTAAATGTAGACGTTCTGAGGCCCCCTGAGTCAGATAGTTGTTACGTCGGTGAAAATTCAAAAAGTTAGAACATTTTCAAAAATTTTTAGACCATTTTTTTCAAAATTAAGGAATTCCATAAACGGCTATCCATAGTACTTAGAAATTCAAACAATTTACCCGTACGACTTTTTTCGATAAAAAGAAATGGTCAGAGTTATAGCATTTTCAAAATCCCCACAAAAAAACGAAAATTTACATTTTGAGCGGAACAATGCTCAATATGAAAAAAAGTCAAAAGACGAAAAACGTTACTTTGGAAAGCCCTACCAGAATGTCATGACAACTTTTTGAATAGCCTTGAAAAAATCGAAAATTCAAATTTTGATCGCACAAAAAATAATTAAAAATCCAATTTCACGGCCAAACTATGCAAGATACGACAGATAATGACTGGACGTAGAATAAGGGTTGCGAAAGTAGAAACGTAGAAAATGGGGTGTTGAAAGGCGGTTTTGAATTATGGTCAGGAGTAGATAATGAATCACATTTTAGTGAAGAGGTTGGTTAGATTATGAATGAAGAAGCAAGACAACATCTCAAAGATCAAGGATGTATCGCCCAGATTGCCGTGGGTTAGAATGACGGTAGGAATCAGAAGATTGTTTATCATAGCGTGCTACGCCCCAGTTGATAGTGATCAGAGATGTCAAAGACGCCTTCTGGGACACTTTAAATGATACAATAAGTACTCGCGATCATGGAGAAATAATCATTCTGCTAGGAGATATAAACGGATGGGTCGGCGTCCAACGTCAGGGTACAGATACAGAAAGGGCGCTAAGTAATTCTGGAAATCCAACATGAAAAAATTGTAACAGGGAAAAATTAGTTAGCTTATGCTTAGAAAAGGGCATATTTATTACAAATACTTGGTTTATACATAGAATGATCCACATGTACACCTGGCGTAAAGAAAATAGCCACAGTATAATTGACTTCGTTATTGTGGATGAAAGACTAAGAGAACTGGTCAAAGATACAAGAGTCATGAGGGGCTCTGAATGCAATACTGACTATTACCTCTAGTCTCCAAAATAAGCTTAGGGCGGGGATGGAGAAGAAAAAGAACCAAACAAACGAAACAAACGCGAACCAAGATTGAAAATTTACAGAAACTGGGATATCATTGTTAACACTGCGAAAATTAACGTGAATAAGACAAAAATCATGTGATAAAAAAAAGATGATACAACAATTTGCAATATTGTCCTAAGTGATGAGAAATTAGAACAAGTTGATAAGTATATATATCTAGGTAGCCTATTCACTAGTGACGGGAAGATAGATAGGCGCATAAACGAGGGTCAGAAAGTTATCGGTAGAGCAGGTTCCATTCTCAGAAGTAAAAATATATCAAAAAAAGCTAAAATGGCGATACATAATTCTATATTTGTACCGACTATGCTATACGGTAGCGAGACATGGACCTGTTAAGAAAAGGATAAGAGTAAAATTAACGTGATTGGCATGATACCTCTGCGCACAATTTGGGGGAAACACTGATGGACAAAGTCCGAAACGAGATAATCCTCAAAGAATGTGGTACAGGAGAGACACTAGTCGACATATGGTAAAGAAATCCGTTAAGATGGTTCGGACATCTTGAAAGAATGAAAGATGAACGACTAACCAAAAAAGTGAATAAAGCTGAAGTAAATGACAGAATATGCCCAGAGGAAGACCGCCAAAAGAATGGTTAGAATCTGCAAATGAGACACTAATCCGAAGAGACATAAGAAGCCATAGAAACACGAGAGCTTGCATGAAAAAATGCATGGATATGAAGGAAGGTAGAGAAGTACGCCAGGACAGAAAAGTGTGGCGACAAATAGTTTATAAAAAGAATGCGAGTAGAGTGTTTGACGCCTGAACCAAAAGTCAGGCAGATTTTTTTTTTAATTCGTACGATCGTTCGAGCTTATGAAAGTTATAAAATTCGTTAACACATTGAACTGAAATATATGCAACTACAATTCACTGAAAGATGTTAAATAAAAAAATTATTACAAAAAAAGTCCAACGTACCAGGCATAAAAGTAACTGTTGAAGTATAAAACAAGAATTTTAAGTATATCATTATATTGATCGATTTTAATAAATAATGAAACAAATTAATATTTCAAATTTAATAATAAAGCTTTGTAAATAAAGTCCAAAATTTTATTCTTTGTTATCATTAGATGTTACTATTATTCAAATAAATAAATATGTAGAAGTCCGCATTGCGAGTGCAACAAGCACACGTGTTATACTTTTTCTTTGAACATAAAATATGCCTACTTCCTGTTACTTTCTAGATATGAGTATATTACCAATATATTCACTATAGGACCTCAACTTAGAAAAGCGCGAATATCTCCTAAACTAAAGTCGGCGTCAAAAGTACGCGACCCTCACTTTGATCGCTTGCCGCTCGTTCTACAAAAATCACAGAAAATTTTGGCTGGGTGAACGTGAGAGCTTGAAGTCTCCCGAATTCAACGATATGTATATTGTTGTTCTAAAAATTTTTCTGCGAGAGCGCTGATGTAAAACGTTCCAAAAAACAGGGTTTTTTAGGCACTTTTTTCAAGCCTCGACTTTCGTGGCTTCCCAAAACGAGCTGACAGTCTTAAAAAATCTGAAAAAATTCACAGACACTCCTTAACGTGTCTAGAATGCAACGCAGTTTTCCAAATGTCGAAATATGAAATTGTTTACTAATTGCAGACCATTTTCCACAAACATATCATCTTGGAAGTTAATAATGATTGGAAGTTGTTTTATGACTGAAAATGTGCAGTTTTGTAACGTGATTCAAGTACACTTTGAAAAAATGAAACTAGATCAATATTCCGCGAGAAATTGCTTGAGGAATATCTCATGATTTAATGAGTATAAAAAGTGTTAGAAAAAAAGTATCCATTTCACAACAATAGGGACCTCATAAGGAGGGGGATACCGGCACACTCCCAGGTCAACAGCTGGGAGGGAAAAATGCAGGGACGTCTCAATATCTTAACGTTCTGATAGTACGAAGCCCCGGAATTTATTTGAATACGACTTTTTTCATTGACAAACGAATAATTGTTTATAACAAAATCTTGCC
>CAKNXH010044442.1:0-15848 GCA_932178445.1 Andricus quercusramuli
GCATTACTTTACCATTACTTTACCGTTACGCTGTAGCGTAATGTTTGCGTTCGGCCGGTCCGCCAGGTTACGGCGCTCCTGATTGGACCAGCTTGAATATATTGTAACTACAAAATTAAAACTTTAACTGATTTTTGAAAAAGGAATTTTCTATTTATTTTTTTTATCTTTATACGGCTATATAAACCCGCACACTTGAGTCTGGGACACCCTGTATATTGACCAAATGACAATTAGCGGACAAAAAAATTAAGTGTTGTTATTAAAGTGAATGTATTGCACGGAGAAAAATTTAAATATAAAATTCGTTAAGTTTCAGAATTTAGAGGAATCGGGTGAATATGTAAATCATCGTTAGCGTGCTTACGAAATTGCATAATTAGTCAGTTTGAAGATACTGAACTTACGAATACCGCATAAATATCTATAAATTATTATTTCGGAGATATACTTCTTACCAACCTAGCAGAAAAAATGGATGGCGTCGATTATAGAGTTCTCTCACTACGGGAAGAACATGACTATTATTCCAAATGTACGAATCATGCGTCCTCCCAGGATATCGGGCATTTACATTAAGTATCCTAAGATTTGTATCACAGATTTGAAAACGAAATTTCAATTGCATTATCCACGTCAATGTTTGCCTGAATTTATTGCTTTTTCGTTTTACCAATTGTACGTTAATTGAATGATACCCTTTCCTATTCACATAAAGGTACTCCGGAAAATTTTCGTCTTCTTTTCTGCCGTACAAACTAAAAAGATACATAAGTGACATTGTCGCTTAGGTCGACTTTTCCATTGCCAAGTTTAAGAGAATAACTCTAAACCGCAATGTCACTTATGTATCTTTTTACCTTGTACGGCAGTTTTGGGGGTGGCAAAATTGCTACATGCGTTCAATCGATACATCCGAATACTCCGGGAAAACGATGTTCCATCAAAAATCTGCAAAAATAAAAATAAATTTTATGTAACATTGAGATTTTGGGCACTCAATACAGTTTTGTGCGAGATAGGATATTTTATAAAATCTTTCTTACTTGTTACGCAACTGCTGCAATTCCTGTAAGTTACTTGGAAAGTGAACCAATTCATTGAAAACTTGTGGCAAATTGAGAACATTTACTACATTATGAATGCATCTACTGACAGAAGGTTGACTTATTAGCCATATTAACGTTTTTTCCAATGCACTTCTGACAGCTTCCTGACGCGAAAACCCTTAATGAAGTTAAAACCTTAAAAAAAGCATTTTATAAACAAATAAGTATATAATAATACAGCAGGTGTTAAATAAACTTACTTGCACAGTTGCATCTAAAGCTGAAGATCTTGAAGGTTGTGCAGAATTTTCCTTTACAATATTGTGAAATCGCGGATTTTCATCATAATCGTTGGCATTTTCTAATTGATTTGCAATATGCATCTGCATTAAATTTCGCATTGCAACATCCATGGTAACTATAAATGTAAAAAAATCATCAGACATGATAATTTTTATCATGCTTCAAATTTAATCTTCAAAATTGGTATGAAATTTTTTTTTGATAAAAACTGCCTAATTTATTTGAATTAAATATTAATTTAAGTTCTCTTACATGAACAATTATTGAATTAAGTTATACTTACATCCTCAAGTTGTTTGAACATGACACGTACAACACAACGTAACAACACAACACGTACCAATTTCGCATACGAATTTCCGTCTCGAGTGGGTAGCACCCCCACTCGAGATTTTCGTGCGATAATTGTCGTATGCGACATCAAATGTCGCATGCGAGATGAACTCAAGCATATATTATAGATAAATAGTATATGAATATATTTTTTACTAAATAGTGTAAAATGAAAACAAAAACGGAACAATTTTTCATGAAGTTGCAGGCTGTTAACCTCATCAGACGGACGATTTCTTCCATTTTCGTGATCTTAGTGAGACATAACCTACAAAAATCATTTGGAATTAAGACACAAGCTTATGGCAAATATGGCTTGTTTCTTTCAGAAAAATATGATTCTTACTAAATGTAAGGTATTGAATATTTTCATAAAGAATATATTTTTTCTCTATTATTATTGACGGAGAAATTTTTTTTTAAAGCACAAAATATAATTTGTATTCTATTCATAAAATATATACATAAAATATATACTATTCATAAAAAGAAGTTTACTTTTAATGAACAATACGTAGATACATATAGTTAAAAATGGTAACTTTTACTTTATTATCGAATATAATTATAATAATCAATGATTTGTAACTTATGCATTTGTATATGGTCTAACAATATAAATAGATGCTTCCAATTAAGTTGAACTTTTTTCCAGTATGATTTTGTGAATTAGAATTGCTTGCTAAAGTTATATATCCCAGATAACAATGCATGCGGACGCACATGGGCGCATGGCGTGCAAGCACGATGTGTCGGCAACAATGCAAGCAGAGTGACAGCACGTTCTGAGGGTAATAAGTAATCCCGCATAGTGCCCGCACACGGTCTCCATGATATGCAGCACAGCGTGCGTCTATCATGCTCGTCTGGTACTTAGAGCAAAATTTCGGCATATAGCGTGCGGTGAAGAGTGTGGCACAAAAAGCGCATTATTACTAAAAACATAATATAGCAGTTGTGTAAAAATAAAACTCTGATCAAATTCGCTTCATGCTCTAAATTTTTGTTATTTTCCAAGTTTATTTTACAGACAAAAAGTCGAAATAAAAGTAAACAATTAATTTTGTTCAAATTAAATAAGGATTTTTTCGTGGGTTTTGGTTCGGAAAATTAGCTTGGAGTATAAACAAATTTTGAGGCAAAGAACAAAGTCGGCTCGGGCTTTTTTGTACTTCCCTCACATTTGTGCTCAGACCTTTTAAAATTGAACGTCAAAGCATCGGCTATTGTCATTTGGTGATTGTGAATTCTCTTTGGTTAAAGCTCCTTCGGCTTTAATGGACACATTATCATCATGTATCTCGTGCATCGCACTCGATTTTTTTCCAAATGCGAACTCTTCTACATTATGTTTAATACTAATATCAAATGTATATTGTTCAAAAGTATAGTTTTCTTTAAAATCCCTTTCTTTTTTAACAAAAGTGTTGAATAAACGTTCTGTGTTGAATAATTTAAATTTTTCGGAATAAAAAAATATTTTCAGATAAATATATATTTCTCGCTAATACATCATTTAAGAGGTAGTAGGAATAATTTGGTGTATGCCGCTTTTGGTATAAACACCTGTTGCATCATCAGCTGTGAACGAACAACTTTCAACACAGGTGTATCTTCTTAAAAACTTCATACAATGTTTCCTGTTGCTTATGTTATTTTTAACATCTTGTTTTCAATAATTATAACTCAAAACACGTGCATACTAGCACGACGCTGGCACGCACGTGCCGACACGCGTGCGGCGCATATGCGACGCATATGAGGACACATATGTCTGCAGTCTTGCCCTCACATCGTGCCGATCGGTCGACACGCGTGCAAGCACCATGTGGGCAAGGTGAGAGCAAATTGTTATCTGGGATATTCCACTTACTCAGTTTATATTTGATTAATTTTGTTTGATTTAGAATAAACAAACTGAAAATTAAAAAGATTATCGACTTACTTACTATCTATACTATATTATCGATAATATATACATATATCTATACTTATTATCGAAACTTACCATCTTTTTTACCACTTTTAACAGTTTAATTTTTTCCCAAGTGAGATAGATTTCAAGTCTAAATTGCTGTAAGGTTTTTGTCGTTTTTGTGATTGTCAATTTCTATAAATCAAGAAGAAAGCTTTCAAATATAAATTTTGAAATAAAGGATTCCAATCATAGTTATCTGCATTCCATTCATAAGTTTTGCTTTCAGCTTATAAAGTACTAACATTATAATGCACGAAAGTAATTACACGCTGCAAAAAATTGAATCTAACGAAATTATATTCATTTTATTATTACTAACTAAGGCAATGATCGTGAAATATTAAATTATCCTTTCCATCCTTTTATTTCAACCTGTCATTTTTGGCGTTTTATTTCTTTTAAGTGTTGTGAACTTATAGTCGATCAAGTATTTTTCAATTCTTTGAATGAAACACAAATAACTTTTAATTTTCTTATCATGAAATTATTCTAATGTTGACCTCTCCTATTCTGCAATTATTTAGGTATGCAGTATTTTTCTTCAAAATTGTACAATTATAAACAATTCAAATTTGAAACGACAAAATGTAAATCGCTTAGATTTTAAATCATGATTTGTGCCATTTTGAACGATTTAAATCAAACCAAAAAAAAAGAGAAAAGGGAAAGAGAGACTGGTGGGATGAGGAATGCAGGGAGAGTAAGGAGAGAATGAAAGAGTCTGTAAGAAAATGGAGGAAAGGAGAAATAGAGAAGGCGGAGTACAACATGAGAAAAAGAGAACATGAGAGGATGCTGGAAGGGAAAAAGCAAAAAGGAAAGGAGAAATACAAGGAAGAAGTAGAAAAAGCAATCAAAGAAGGTAGGGTTTGGGATGTGATAAACAGGGAAAGAGGAGGAAGGAGGGGCGTGAATGAAGAAATAGAAATGGATGAATGGACGGATTATTTTAAGGGTCTGCTAGGGGGAGAACAAAATAGGATCGAAGGGGAAAATAGAAAGACAGTCCAGGGAGAAAGGGAGGAAGTGAACGAAATAACAAGAGAAGAAGTGAATGAGGCGATAGATAGACTAAAAAGAAGCAAGGCTACAGGAGAGGATGGTATGGAGAACGAAGCGATAAAGTATGGAGGAGAAGGGACTAGGGAAGGGATGTGGAAGATCTGCAACAAGGTCTGGAAAGGAGAAGGGTGGCCGGAGGAGTGGAGGACAGGGCTGGTGGTACCGCTTGTCAAGAAAGGGGATGGTAAGAAGGTAGAAGAGTACAGAGGGATCACCCTCATGCCAGTGGGTTATAAAATATACACGGAAATTCTAAGAAAAAGGTTGGAGAGTCAGATAGAAGAGAAACAAAGTATCCCACACAATCAGACGGGATTTAGAAAAGGGATGGGAACAATAGATAACATTTACGTACTCAACTACTTGGTTAACAGAAACTTAGGGAGAAAAAAAGGGAAATTAGTAGCCTTGTTCGTAGATTTTAAAGCAGCTTTTGACTCAGTGAATAGAAAAGTTCTATGGCAGGCAATGAAAGAGAAGGGACTAGAGGAAGGGTTAGTGAAGAGGATAAAGGAAATTTTTACTGAAACCAGGATTAGGGTGAAGATAGGGGGGAAAAAAGGGGAGGTTTTCTGGACAGAAAGAGGTCTTAGGCAAGGGTGCCCGTTGAGTCCGCTGCTCTTTAATATGCTGCTGGCAGACTTAGAGGAGAAGCTAAAGGAGAAAGGGAAAGGGGGGACGATCCTGGGTAATAGCAAACTATACTCCCTAGCATACGCGGACGACGTAGTTCTATTAGCAGACGATGAGAAGGGTATGAACCTAATGATAAAAATTTTCGAAGAATATGTACGAGCAAAAGAACTGACGGTGAACGTAGGGAAGACCAAGGTGATGTGCTTCAGAAAGAGAAATACCAAAATAGGTTACGGTTGGAAGATGAACGGACAAACAGTGGAAACTGTGGAGGAGTTCTGTTACCTAGGTTTCTGGTTTGAGGCAGGAGGGGGAAACGAGGTGCAGGTGAGGAAGAGAATCGAATGTGCGAGCAAAGTAATGGGCCAAGTATGGGGTATAGGAAAGAGAAGGTTCAAGGACGATTGGAGAATGAGGGTCTGGTTGTTTGATGCGTTGGTATGGGCGGTATTGGGTTATGGGGTAGAAGTCTGGGGATGGAAAGAACATAGGAAAGTGGAAAGTATGCATGAGAGATTTCTGAGATGGGTAATGGGGGTTAGTTGGAGTTGCCCAGGATACATGTTGAGGGAAGAACTAGGAAGGGAGAAAATGGTAACGAGACAAATTAAGAGAGCCTGGAGGTTTGAAGAGAAACTGAAAAGGGGGGAGGGGAGCAGGATAGCACAAGTATGCTTGGACGAAGTTCGGAACAAGGAGACGAGAGGAAATTTGGGAAACTCGAAATGGGAGGAAGAAAGGACAAAAATGAGGAATGTTTGTGATATGCAGGAAGGGGTTCTGGATTGGCAGAACATAGAATTAGAGCTATTAGTAAGACAAGGAGAAGAGAGATGGAGAAAGATTATGGATTCGAAGTACAATAGATGGTATATGATGGTCAAAGGGTTGACGGAACCAGAATATTTGCAAGAGATGAAAAAGGAAGACAAATGGAATAGGGTGGTACGGTTTAGAATGGGGGAAGGAGTGAGATCTTGTAGATATTGGATGGATGAAGAGGATAATTTGTGCAGAGTATGTGGATACGAGGTGGAGTCATGGGCACATGTGTTAGAGAGGTGTACAGGAGAGGAAGATGGACAGTTGAGTGTGGATGAGTGTGTGAGATGGATCTTGGATGGTAATGGACAGGGAGTGATGTGGATGAAAAAGCTGGAAGAAATAAGAGAAAGCATGGGAACAGGGCAGAGCCAAACGGGTAATCCTCTGTGAAGGAAAGTCACTAGAAAAATGGTAAATTTTAAATCGTTGAAAATGCAATTGATGGTAAGAGAAAACGGAAGCCCTGGAAGGTCGCTCATGCTTAGATTTGTAGAAAGTTAAGAATAATAGTATTAATATGACTGTTATCATGTAAGGCGAAGATTTAGAATATAAGCAGCGAATAAGTTAGACTAAGGATGAAATGTAAAGATATGTACAGGGAGCGGAGGCCCTCAAACCCGTAAAAGGGAGAGATTAAATATACATACTCCAATCTTAACCTTTTCTGTTCTACAATTATTAAGAAATATAGGGTTTAAATTGAAAATTGTATAATTTTGAAAAACTTAGATTTGAAACGACAAAATGTTAAGTGTTAAAATTCTGAATCCAAATGTATACAATTTTGAATAATTTAGATGAAAATCATATACTCTTGTAGTTTGTTAACATGGTATAATTTCCATTTCAACCTTTTATATTTTACAATTATTGAGCTAGCAATGATTTTAATTTTAAATTTTCCAATTTTGAACAATTTAAAATGAAATGGCACGATGAAATGAAGGCACTTACGCATTCAGGTTAGGTTTTCCTACTACAAGAAAATATAACAAAATTAATTTTATACCATTTATTGGATCATAAAACTCACAAAAAATCATCGCTTTGGCTTCTTTTTTAAAAAATTGTACTTCTTAGATTTCAATATTCGAAAACTATTTCATGTTTAATAATTTATGTTCGTTGACAGGAACGAGATACGATCGCGTTTGGCCTGTACATTCCTTTTTTTCCCTTTTTTTTAGAAAACAAAATTTGTTTGAAAATTAAAAAGTTTTTCTGTAGTTCATATACATATATGATATTTCTTCAATTTTTCGCGTAATAACATTATTTCCACTTGTCCGGTCAGGTGACCGTAAGATTACCGGAAATCGTCCATCTGACGGTTACTCCACTGTAGGGGTTCAGGTTTCTGATCGAGTGCACTCGGGTGCACTCGGAACCGTTCAGCGATGCAAGGTGACTGGGCGGATCGACCCGGGTGAACCGTTCGGAAATCACCAGAGTGACGGGTGGGGGTCACTCGATGGGTGGCTTTCTCACCCGTCGAAAAAAGGTAAGTGGATGCGAGTGAACACTGAAATTGGCGGGAAAAATTAGCGGGTATTCGGAAAATTGGGCATATTTGAAATTAAATTTGTATGAAGCCCGCGGAAAAAAGTAGAGTGAATTGTGAAGAGTGTGAATAAGTATACGGATATGAATTTCGCGCCCGGGAAACACCTCGTTATTTTGGAAGACCAAAATCCCATAGTAGCAAATCCTATTATTTTAACTGGCGTTTCCCTTGGGCCTCGAATTTTCATTGAAATTTCCATCACAATTCCAATTTCCACCTCATAATCACTATCTTCATCATCAGTTTCTAAGATTATTGTAAACATCATCGTTTGCAACAGTCATTCGTTTAATGCAATTATGGTTCATCTATACCTCTGTTCTTCTGACCGGTGCAGGCAGAAAAGTCATGAGAGTAAAAGAGATAGAGTTCTTCTTGTCCAATTTTCCGCTCTCTATCGATAGAGATATCTCTTTTACTCTTGTGGACTTTCTGCCCGCGCCGGTCGGACGGACAGGTCGGACCATTACAGTAACAATAATTTTCTTTCGCTGCCTCCCCATTAGCATATGATAAAGGGGCATAAAACATATGGTAGGTATTCACTTGTCCGAAATTTCATTTTCCCTAAAACCAAAGATATTTTACCTAGATGCGGCAAGGGTCAGGAGTGGGGATACCGAAAATATATAGCTAACTATTTTTCGTCTATATCGAGGTGCTGCCCTCTACAACTTTTCATTGTTTCCATAGCAACCGCGTCAAAGCGCGTGAATGAGTCACCGTCAATGATGTGAATGGGTGAGCCAAAGAGTGAGCCCACGAATATCCAGGCAGTACTATGACTTGAATTATGTACTTCTGGCGAGTGAGCAGAAGATTTAGAAGATCAATGGATCCAAATAAATGGAATTTTATATTGCAATAAAATATTCAATTTACGTAGATCAGCATACATACATTATTTACCAGAAATGTTTAATTTGATTTAATTTTAATTAAATTTGAAGCGTAATTTTTGCAATTGATGCGAGGTGTCGCTGCAAAAGCATGAAGATCCATCGAGATAAACTTTTCAGGAGAGAGACAAAACTTTCTCAAAAATTGAATTCTTATAAAAAAATTAGTAAAGTACATTCGAGATTTGATGGAGCTCTACAGATCTCAATAAACAAAATTTTAAAAAAGTTAATTGTTTTCGAGATACATAGCGTTAAAAGTCGACTGCGGTCAAAACCGTGTAAGTCCATCGGATTTAAAATTTGTTTCAATGTTTTTTTAATGCTTTTTTAGGCTGCATTTCTAATAGCATAAAAACTAATAGAAGACTTTTCAAGAAAAACATTTATTTTTAAATTGTTTAACAAGCGAGATTCGGAAAAAATAATAATGCCATTCGATTCTATGGAAGAAATTACATCAATTACATATGCATTTCGCAATTTTTCATGGAACCAATTGGTGACGAAGTATAAATAAACAATTAAATGTTATAGAATTTGTATTTATACTGCATAACAAGTTGGGTGGACAAAAAGATTGTCCAATACATGGATTTTATGTAATTTTTTCCGCAGAATCGAATGGCGCTATTAGTTTTCCCGTATCTTTCATTTTTGAACAATTCGTTCAAACAAAAATTGTTTAAACAATTTCAGAGTCCAAAATTTTGTTCATCAAAATGTGCGGTGGAATTTTAGAGAATTTTTGAGCCAATAAAACGTGTTTTGAAAGAAGTGGCACTTTACGGTTATGCCGTGACACCCTTCAATATTGCATAATTGGAAGTCTTTTGTAATTTAAATAAAAAAAACCGCTTCCAAATTGAAACCTTTCTGAATTTGACTTTTTTATCTGGAACTGCTTCACATTAAGGGAATAACCGTAAATACCGAATAGATAAATTGACGAAGAATAGAAATATCGAATAATAAATTATCAAATTTCCAAAATCCAAAATTGAATCATATAATTTTCAAATTATATAATAAACGCATTATAAAAGTAATAAATTATTTAATTCCCTAAGTAATTAAGATTGAGAAATTAAAATTTGCCGAAAATATATTTTAAGGTAAATAATTCATTAAATAATTAGGTAAGTAATTTATTAAATATTTCAAACTTCTTTGAAGTATCCAGCACGACGGGATTGATGAAATAATTTATGATTATTTTGAATATTTAATCATTAATTTACTAATTATTGAAACTTGAATTTCGCGAATTAAAAAATTTAAGTTAGTTTAGTAATTCGTTAATTGAATATTTTTGAAATCATAGAATTCGATAAATTTGGATTTTTAAAATATAAAAATTCGGGCATTTATTATTCGGTACTTTTATTTTTCATTAATTAAAAATTTTATTTCTTTGGAGTAACTTTAGATAAAAATCATAAAAATCGCTGGAAATTGTTTTAAATATTTTCAGAGTGCTTGCTGAAATCTAAGAGTTTCCTTTCACAGAGCAAAGTTCAAAATTCAAGAAATCATTTCTGAAAAATTATAACTCCTACCAACTGCATTTTTTGCAACGTTTTTTTTTTTAATTTTCAAATTCATTTTCCAAACAAAGAAAAAGATTGAAAAGAGCATTCAATAATTATTCTTCTCCAAATGTATGTAATGGAATGTAAATGTATTAATTTCTTTTTCAATTTTGTAATTTTTCTTCGTGAGAAGTTACCCTAAGAAAAACATTCCCGGCTATTAACCTTTTCAATGTTCAAAACTGTTAATTTAAAGTATTTTCTCATCAAACTAAAATTCTACAAAATAGAAATACAAATAGACATGTCTATTTGTACAATTTTAAATAGTATATTTAAGGAAACATCATAAGAAGTAAAAATGGAATTAAAGTGAAGGGATTCAAAAGTCAAAATTAAATTTTTACTGATGCAACATTTCAGTTTTGCATAAGAAACTTTATTATGAAATCGCAAAATAATTTAATTACAATTCTAATAACAAATTATAGAATATCTTCTTATTAATATCTTATTATTATCTCATTAATATCTTCTATTCTCTTTCTCAAATTTACAATTAAACATTTTTTTTAATTAAAAAAATGTTCCTTATTTAAAATTGTTTCAAAATGTACAAAAACATGTGCTTTAAATTGATCCGAACCTGAAATTGCGTCAGCTTGAACCAAAGAAACATTTTTTTATTTTTTATTCATGAAAAACATTTTTTTCGTGGTGTTTATAACGTTCCAAAATCGCAAAAAAAATATGAAATGCCAAAAATCCTAACTCACGACAAATTTTTTTCCGTTACTTTTCAACCAAACATTGAAATTGTTAGTTGAAAAACTTAGTTTTTAACAATAAGAAAAACTGTCACTAAATTGATGAATTTTTAACTACAAAATGAATTCCTAACAAAGTTGCTCAAAATTCGACAAATAGTTGAATTCTCGACCAAAACTGTCCACTTTTCGAGAGAAAATTCAAATTTTCTACAAAACAGTTGAATCTTTAATTTTAAAACACGAATTTTCAGCAAGAGTTGAGTTTTCAAACAAAAAACATTTTCTAGTCAATAAAGAAAGAAATAGCATTCCAAAAGTCGAACTTTAAAGCAAGAAGATTAATTTTCTACAAAAAACGACTATTTTTGAACAAGTTACATACATTTTGCTTCCTCATAGAGGAAGCTTTGTAATGGTGACATTTTTCAAAAATTTTAAATTCATTTAATTGAACCCTCCCTAATTTAAAAATGTCTAATACAATGTTCTAAGCAATTGTCCGGATGTGTGTGTGTGTGGATGTGTGGATGTATGGATGTGTGGATGTGTGGATGTCACGCTTTTTTGTGAACACGGTAACTAGAAAACGGTGTCAGATAAATTCATGAAATTTGGAGAGCTTATTTTCCTCACTAATATCTTGAAACTGACCGAAGGATTTCAAAAAATATTTAATGCATTTTTTTCTAGCATCTAATAATATTTTAAAAATCGGTTTTTTATAGCAAAACTTTTTTCATTCGCATAATTCAAAGTTGACGCAAGAATATAAAAGATGCCTTGGTTCGGGACGAATCGATTGACCTATAATATTAATCCATTTTATTGAAGAGTAGGGAAGTTATGGTAATTTATATATTTTGAAAATCGGTTTTTTATATTAAAACTTTTTTCTTTAGCATAATTCAGAGTTGATGCAAGAATATAAAAGATTCGTTGGTTCGAGATCAATCGACTGACCTACAATAATAATGCATTTTATCAAAGAGTAGGGAAGTTATGGTAATTTATATATTTTTAAAAGCGGTTTCTTATAGTAAAACTTTTTTCATTAACATAATTTAAAGTTGATGTAAAAACAGAAAAGATGTGTTGATTCGAGTCGAATCGATTGACCTATAATATTAATGAATTTTATTGAACAGTAAGGAAGCTATGGTAATGCATAATATTTTAAAATACGGTTTTTTTATAGTAAAACTTTTTTCATTAGCATAATTCAAAGTTGATGCAAGAATGTGAAAGATTCATTGGTTCGGGACGAATCTATTGACCTATAATATCAATACATTTTATTGAAGAGTAGGGAAGTTATGGTAATTTATATATTTTGAAAATCGGTTTTTTATAGTAAAACTTTCTTCACTAGCATAATTCACAGTTGATGCAAGGATATAAAAGATTCGTTGGTTCGAGATCAATCGACTGACCTATAATATTAAGACATTTTATTGAAGACTATGGAAATTGTGAAATTGCATAATATTTGAAAACACGGTTTTTCATAGTAAAACTTATTTTCAGTAACATAATTCAAAATTGATGCAAGAACGGAAAAAATTTCTTGATTCAAGGCAAATTGATTGATCTATAATAATAATAATAATAATACACTTTATTGAAGATTAGGGAATTTCTGCTCATTTATAATATCTGAATCATCAGGTTCAAACAGAAAAGACTTTTTGATCATAAATTTTCAAATAGAGTAATATTATGACAAGTTTTGTGAAGAAATCGTAAAGCTGGGAAAGGGATAGGGTGCGACAGAACTTTTCCTTTCCCTTTTCCAGCTCAAAAAATTATTATTTCGAACCCAAGATTTGATTTGTCTGATTTGTCTTGTTATTTAAAACATTTTTGTATTATTCTGTAATTTTTAATTTTTGGTAAATTTCTATTTTTAAATTGAGCAAAATGAAGACTTCGGTTTGCCTATTATTGAAAAAAATAACTAATGCTTCCTCTATGAGGAAGCAAATACATTTGCTATCGGGAAGCACAGTGCTCGTGAAATGAGCACCATATAATTATAAATACAAACAAAGTGGAACTCGAGATCGAATTCACAGCTAGTTTAACCAAATAGTTGAATTTTCAAAATAAAAAAAAATCATCTCTAAACCAAAAATGGAATTGCTACATTTTCATTTTAAGAAAATAATTTTCAAATTAAAAACTCAAATTTTTACAATACTATTGCATTTTTGAGCCAAAAATAGAACTTTCTACCATACAGTTGAATTTTGAATTCAAAAATATGAGCTTTCAATACAAAAAATAATTGGCAACCAAAAAGACATATTTTCAACCAGATTAATATATTTTTACCCAAATAGTCAAATTTTTGACTAATTTTCTGCCAAAAAATGTAACTTTTGAACGAAATTCATGAACTTGCAACCAAATAGTTGAATTTCCGACTAAAAAAGATCAATTTTCAAAAACAAACGGAATAGTTCAAATGTGAGTTCAAAAAAATTAATTTTCAACGAAAAAAATGTTTCAACAATAGTTAAATTTTCAAGCAAACATTTGATAAAAATAAAAAAATTGCTCAAGTAAGAACATTCAAAATTGCAGTTGATGAATTTGGAATATTCCATTTTTAAATTAGATATTTAACTTCGTGCATTTCAACTAAAATGTGTTAATCTTCTAATACTTATTTAAAAAGTGCTATATATTTTGTAACTGTTCCAATTTTATATTGTATAATAACTTCTGTCTTCGTAAAAAGTAACCAGAAGAAAAAAATGTCCGGCTATTCAACTATTCAATGTTCAAAACTTTTAACTTTAAAGTATTTTCTAACCAAACTAAAACTCTTCAATATAGATTTACAATAAATACAGTAAATTGGCACTTTTACTTTTTTTTTATCTTTTTGGTATGGCAGAGATGTAGAAAAATGTACGTCAGTTACTAACTATACGTCTCAAAAACGCACTATATTTTCAAAAAGGGTAATGTAGTCACCATGTGTGACCTGCTTGAAGGCTGGAGCCCGACCGATGGATTGAGGGGGATCTCAGTGAAGCATACCTGGAGGGGAGGAACGCTCACTTCAGGGCATAAGGGGCCTTTATCCATTTTAACTTCATACTACGTCCCGGAGACGTATGGTTAGTATTCTAGGGTTAATATACATAAATAATTCATAATAATGCAAAAATTTTAAATGCCCGCTCGACGTTTATAGCGCCGCCTTGCGGCATGTGGTCGAAACAATCGCTTTAAACGAAGCGGCAATGCCGAATTTAGCCGAAAAGTATCGAATAAAGCCGAGGCCACAAAACTGAAGGTAGCGCCGCCCTCGTGACATGTGGCCTAACTAGACCCTTGCCGCATCTATGTAAAATATCTTTGCTAAAACTCATTTTGCCGAAAAAATCACTAGATTACTAGCCGCCTTCGAAACAATTGATAGATGGGCTTCTGCTTGCCAATTAAAATTGGTGTGAATACAGGTACAAACAAGTGAATACCTATCAAAACATATTATGTTGTTATATGTGAACATAAGATGACAATATTTATATTCGCGCCAAAGCCTTTCACACGCACCCGTTCAAAGAACATGACGCATGAGGGTGGCGTCCCATTGCAACGTCAATCTGGGTGCAAGACGCAAAACGTCAAATCACTAGACGCTTCAGCCAATGCCAGTGTTTCTGTGGATTACTTGAAGAATATCATTGGCTGAAATGTCTAGTGATTTGACGTTTTGCGTTTTGCGCCAACATTGACGCTGCCATGTGTTACGTTCGGGCTTGGTGCGGCCATATATTGTTGAGTTGTTGAAGTTCCTTGAGCACCGCCAAAATTTGAATGTTAAGATTTTATAATTCCATTCAAAATTAGTTCCTTTGTAGTTAGTTTCTGCTTTAAAACGTTGAAACGTTTGCCTGAAAATTGCGATTGAAAAGGTTCTTTCCTTGTTAATTAAAAACACTGATAAATGTGTAACAAAACTATTGTTCTTTAATAATTTGTGGAATTCAAATTAAATTAGGTCACGCACTCTCACAATTTTAAAATGATAAAAACTTGAGAATATTTAAACGCTGACTTTGACAAATCTGAATGTGTCCGAAAATACAGAACGGAGGCTTGAAAAGATCTGAACAGTCCCTCAAAAACGACTTCCCTTATATAGACCCTTAATTATCCTTTTTACGACCCGCTGACGCGTTGGAATTTGTCTAGGAAAGTTCTACCCTCTCATAAATTTTAGCTTGTCTAGGGGCGCCCACGCAAAAACTCCTACTGACCAATCATCCCTACACCCGTCTTGCTATTCAAATTCCTTTCCTGTGAATGGCCATCTAATTTATAGTAACAAATGTCACATAAATTTACTATCCTCAAAATAAAAACAATTTTATGGGTTTCTGACTCTTCTGGTTTATCCTTTTTCCCACGATCTTAGGTAGCTAAATTTATCGTAGCCTATGACCCTAAAATTCCTAATGAGTGACTAATTTTTATTCTAGAATTTTCGGAAGTAGTAATTCTATTTTAAAATTCGAAATCCACGCAACTTTTGAAACTCCCGCTTTATTCAAAATTACGCATGATAATACAGGTTTCTAGCCTTCCAGCATAGCTGTTGTCGGATTCCCTGCCATAAACTATAAGAATTCGTAAAATGGAAATTGCATTCCGTCACACACAGTGATGGGTAAGTAAAATACTCGTGGTAATTTACTTGGTTTTCTACGGTAATTTACCTGGTATTTTACGTCATCAGTTTTCTACACGATGTAAATTACGTCTTGTCAGAGATGAGGTGGGAGATTGCTGATTTAATGGAACTAGAGCAAAAAAGCGCGCGCTTCGCGCGTGTCAAGCTTTTTCTTCTTTCTTTTTCACGAACATTGTATTTTTTATA
>CAKNXH010044445.1:0-15682 GCA_932178445.1 Andricus quercusramuli
CATAGTTTGATGTTTGCTTTACAAAATTCATACACTTAAAAGTTCAAGAAATGTTTAAAAGGCAATGAACTTCGATGTTGAATAAAATATGTATTTTTCTCGTCTTAAACAACCCGGTATCCTAGGGCGCGCGTCTAACGAATCTCGCGCTTCGCGCGAGATTATGAATTCACCTCGCGCTACGCGTTCGGAAGTATTCACATCGCACTTTACGCTCGGTTCCTCTAGATTTTTGAACTTCGTGTTCGACTTCGATGAAAAGAAAAAGTTTATTTGCAAATATTATGAAATTATCAAAACCTCTACATATGAAGTGATTGTTAAATTTGTTTTTATTTTCGACTGGAAATGAACTTTATTTACTTAAGGTTCTATCGAGCTTAAGGAACATATTCTCATCCAGATACTCACGCTTCGCGCTCGATATTTGATTTGAAAATCATTTGAACCTTGCGTTCCACGCTCGGTTCTGTGCACCGTATGATAGAAACAAAAAAGTTTTAGTGCACTTACGGCGCGCGATTTGGTCGTCGCGCTTCGCGCTCCGAAAAACACTGATCGCGCACTTTGTGCTTTTTGTGTTATATGTTGTTCATATACAACTTACAAAATTTGTATTTGATTTCAAATGAAGAATAATGATATAATTTGGGCAACAAATTTTATTAGTTAAAATGTTATTTTAGCTTGTGCCGTTTTCCAAAAAAGTTAATTTTTTTTCATTTTGAATATATTCTTACAACAAAAATTGATTACAAGTTTGTAAATCTTTTTTAAATGCACGATTTTCGTTCATTCATCTGTTTTCGTACTTTGCATTGTTTTTCCAAAAATTTTATTTTTTTTTTACTGGCAATGTTATTTTCACGAATAAAACAAAAACTACGCATCCTATCGAAACATAATTAATAAAAAAATTGTACCCCTTCTTGTGATCTTCCTCATTTTTTCCGTAGCTTGTGTTATTCGTCTAAAAATTTAATTTTTCTATTTTCAATACTGTTTTTTACATATAAAACAAAAACTACGCGTCATATCAAAAAGTGAATAATAACAAATTTGTAGATCTTTTTTAGGTGCACAATTTTGGTCGATTCATCTTTTATCGTATCTCACATATTTTGACAGCAAAATGGAATTTTTGATTTTTTTATTATTTTTTGTGATCAAAATTTGAATTTTTGATTTTTCAAAAAATTCAAGAAGTTGTTGTGAAAATATTGTAGGGTGTTCAAAAAGCAACGTTTTTCTCCTTCTGACTTTTTTTCATATCGTGCATTTTTCGGGTTAAAGTGTTCATTTTCGTTTGTTTTTTGTAATTTTGAAAATGCTATAACTCCAGTAATTTTCCTTTTATCCAAAAAAGTCATTCAGATAAATTGTTCGAATTTTTGAGTACTATGAATAGCCGTACATAGAATTTTTGAATCTTAAAAAAAAATGTTCTCAACAATTTTCAAAATGCTCTAACTTTTTGAATTTTCATCCAAATTAGCTGGTTAACGAACTGGTTCCTATCTTTTAGGCCCTAAAAAAGTGTGCCAAAGCACAATCCAATCTGATTATTTTTTCGAAAGTTAACGTGCCTACAGACAGACAGACTACAGACAGACTATAGACTACAGACTACAGACAGACAGACACCGTGGTAAAAATCGTTTTTTCTAGCTCAGGGGGTCTCAAAACGTGGAGATTTTATGAAATCCGACTAAGTCAAATTTTACATAAAACCAATACCTTCTCATTATAATGAGAATGTAAAAAATCTATGTAATTAAACACCAGATATTAATAAGTTTCATTCATAGCGTATTGTTTACACATATTATTTGCATTTATGATATATTAGTTACGCAAAATATATTACAAAACGTAAAATAAGCATCAAATAAGGTCTAACAGAAAATAAGTGTAAAAAAAGTTCAAGGACTAATTATTTATGAAAAGTTATAAAATTTCAATGATTATTCATCTCAGATCCAGAATTTACTGATATAAATCGAAAAAGCAACATATTTTGAAAATTTTCTTATTCATGATGTAAAACCAATAAAGAGGTTAGGTCATTATCATCGGAAACTTACAAGTAAAGCAGATTTCGCTTTTACCTACATTTTTCTAGCCTAAATATTTTTTCAAATTCTTCAAAACTTAACAAAATTACCTTAAAAATCAAAGTTTAAATAATAAATAAGATATTGTAAGTTTTTGTCCGTAATTTGGTTCTTCACATCTCTTTGAAAGTGTGATAAAGTTTGAAAATTATAGTGTGGTAAAAAATGTTAAGAACAAAATCATTTCCGAATATTAGAAAACATTTACAATTAAAATGTTCTATTCCATCAAAAATGTTTAAAAACTTTCAGAAGTAAATTTTATCGAGAGGCTGTGGATAGGATCCTTTTGTAATTTTTTGAACATTGTTTAAAAAGTTTAGAAACAAAATCGCGCTTTTATTATTAAAAAATAATTTACAATTCAAATTTACTCTTTTAGAAAGAAATTGATAGAATCAAAATTCCTCATCTAAAAATTGTGGTTTATAAAATTGCAGAAAATTCAAAAGGAGAAACTAAAGATAGACTCCTAAAGTCATATTCACGCAATATATGCAACCAATCAGGTATTCAACAACAATGAATACGATATTTAGTTTAAGGTTTAAGCTTCCAACCCATTCATAATTTTATGACCCAGTAGTCTCTTAATTTGGCGATGTCCCTTGCCAACAGGGGGTCCTTTGTACTATTGAGGAATAAAATACGAAACATACAATTTTTTTAATTTTGCAATTATCAAGTCAGAAATATTATATTCGAAATCTACAGGGGCCGCTACAGGCGGAGGCAGAGTAGGCGGCCGCCTCCGGGCGCAAAGGGCGAGGGGCGGCGGCCGCTTCAAGAATAGTTTTCATATACTCAATGACAGAAATAAAAATTTTTAAGCTTTGTTAAATTGGGTTCTAGGAGAGTCTAAAATCTGAACGAGATGAGTACATTGTATTGCAAGGGACAAGGGGCGACAGCTTAACAAGATCGTTTTATATTTTTATTGACAAAAAAATAAGAAGTCTAAAATTTCTCAAGTTAGCTTCTAGGAAAGTCTAAAGTCTAGATTGAATGAGTTAATTAAAATGCTATGATAATAAAACTAATTCGGCAAGTGCAGGCATCGACAATAAAGTGGATCTACTTCTTGAACTGTAATGCTGCTAAAGCAATAAAGTTAGTAGTACTTAGTCCAAGTATCAGCAAAACAGTAGTTTCTTATGCGTAAGGGCTGTTGACAAGCGAATCATAATTGCGGAAGCAACCATTTTGGCTAGACCCCCCGTGGAAATTAACCATCAAAAAGATAGAGGAAAAGCAATCCCCCCACCATGGTTCGAGAAAACCGACCTGCAAGTCTAAGTGTTTATAAGTTAAAGCGTACTTGTTCATTAAGAAAAAAAATTTTCTGAAGTTCACATCGTGTGAGAAAAAAGTTTGCATATTTTGAGATGGCTGATCGCAAAGCGAAACGCCTCTCAGGTGCTCAATATCGGAAGCGAAAATCTGAACGCGATGAAGACAATGAAAAAAATTATTCATTATTTGAATATTAAAAAAAAAGTGATGATACACAAGTGATTGTTCTGGCTGTAAGTGATCAAGTTGCAGAAGCTGTTGAGCAAGTCCAGGAACATGAATATAAGGAATGTTTTCAAGCGAACTGTAATGATTTTACCTTTAAACTCAGTTACCATTTTCAAAAGTTGAAAATGAGTAAGCCAATTTTTTGAGATGTTGCGAAAGTTCGTTTATATTTATAATGTAAACTTGATAATTTTTTCTCATAATAACACCAAACTTAGTGCAAAAAGTATCAAAGTTTCAAATAATGATTTTACTCGCCACATGATTGAAAAATTTCATGACGATAATATTTTTATAAATATTAATAAAATTTATATGAATATGATAAATGATAAAGTTTCGTAATAATAAATATAATGCTTTCACGATAAGAGTTTCATTACAATAAGTTTAAAATTGAAAGCTTTTTCGGGTTTTAATCCTGTGCAAAACTAGGAATCTTGCCGACGTTTCATGAACATTGTAGTACTGTATAGTACTGTCGGTACAAATATATAGAATTAGGTATGACCATTTGAGTTTTTTAAATATTTTTTCATTTTTGAGAATGGACCCTGCTCTACCGATAAGCTTCTTAACCTCATTTATGCGCCTATCTAACTCCCCATCTATTTTTCCTTCGCTAGTGAATAGGCTACCCAGATATACGCACTTATCAACTTGCTCTAATCCCTCATCATTTAGGACAATTTTGCACATTGTTTTCTCACTTCTTCCTTCAAACATCATGATTTTTGGTTTATTTACGTTAATTTTGAGGCCCATGTTCTTCATGCTTGTATTAGTTCATTCAGCATTCTTTGTAAGTACTCGATTGATTCTGCCATAACAATCTTGTCATCTGCGAAAGTTAACCCACGCACCCTCACTGTCTTGAGATCTACATCTTCTTCGTCGAAGAGGGCCATTCTTAGACACGTATTCATAAATATGATAAATAGCCATAAGGACATAACGCATCCTTATTTCACGCCTTGCATAATGTCGAACCAGTCACTTCAGTTTCGCATTATCTCTTACACTGCTTTACTACCTGTATATATTGTTTTTATTGCTTTTAGGAGCCATCCATTGACTCCGTACTCTTTAAGGACTTCCCAAAGTTCACTTCTATTTACCTTTTTAAATGCTTTTTCTAGATCAACAAATGCACAGAAAACTTTCTGCTCTAATCTCAAACTTTTCTCTGTGGTTTGTCTTAAGCTAAATATCTGATCCACACATAATTGCCCTGGCATAAATCCACTTTGGACTTTCCATATCTCTTCTTCTGTTATTTTCATTACCCAACGAATAACTATTTTCAAATATATTTTATTTACGGCACTTCATAAGCTGATACCTCTGTCATTATTGCAGTTGCTTTTATCTCCCTTTCTTTTGTATATTGGTACGATAATCGCTCCTTCTCCAATCGTCTGGGACTTCTCTCGTCTCAAGACATAAATTTATCAATTTGCACAACCTGTGAGGTATGTACTCACCACCGTATTCAAGCATTTCAGCGTTAAAACTGTCTACACCAGCAGCCTTACCGTTTTTTATGTTCCTAATTATATCTCTAACCTCAGTGACACAGACTTCTTCAATTCGGTTTTCTAATGCATTATGTTCTACATCGCAGTTCTGTTGCCCTAAATCTTCACCTTCTGGTAATTCTTTAGAAGAGTCTTTCGAAGCGTCTATTATCCCGTCTGTATCATATAACATTTCACCTTTGCTGTTTCTCATGCCGACAAACTCTGTACTTTTACATTCCTTCATCTCTTTAAATAATAGTTTCATGGTTCCTTCAAAATCTTTTTGTATTTTCTTCTCTATTTCTATTGTGTTTTTATCTTTACTTTCCTTGACTAGTCGTTTAACTTCCTCTTTTTGTGTCTGTTATCATTTTCAAGTGTATTTCTCTCCTCATCGCTAAGACCTGTGATGTTCAACGTTCTCTTGTACGTTTCTTTTTTTTCTTGTTCGCTGTCTCAATTTCATCATTCCACCATGCATTACATTCACGAAAACTGCCTCACGCCAGTTTATCCACACACTTACGTTGCTTTGCGAATCCTCCTTACTTTACCCGTTTCCGCCGTAAGTGCTAAAAGGTCGTTTTCGAAACCGAAGATAATTAAAAATTATCTACGTAATACAATGCCAAATGCACGAATGTCAGCTTTAGCTACTATAGCTATAGAGCAGGACATATTAGATTTAATTAATTGTGAATCAATCATCCGTGATTTTTCTTTAGCGAAAGCGAGACGTCAACCTTTCATTTGAAACTATGTGAATTGTTGATTGCTGATTGTTGTTGAATTATTTATCTTGATGGTTCTTGTAAAATGAATATTTCATTCAACAATAGCAAGATCTACTTCACATGATTACTTTTCCTCTAAAAATAATTAGGATATAATGTAGTAATTTATTTATGAATGATTTATTACTATTTATCATAATTATTAATAATAATGATTATTATCCATTATGATGATTATCAATAATTATTATTCATTATGATTATTAATAATTATTATTCATTATGATTATTAATAATTATTATCATTATTTCTTATGATTTATTCTTCATTTAATTATTATTATAATTTTCAATTAGAATAGTTCTAGATATTATGATTTCAAAATTCATATTAAAAGGGGCGGCAAATTGAAATTTGCCTCCGGGCGGCCGACAGTCTGAAGCGGCCCCTGGACATCTATGTTTCATGGCGATTCCAACGATATGTAACTTGCAATTAAAAGATTAAAATCAGAATGAGTGTAATATGTTATTTGCCTCCATAAGTTGAAAATTAAAAGTTTTTTTCAGGCTATGCATAGCTTTACCGAAAACTCAAGTACTATAGTTGTAATTTGGCCATATCATCAAAAATGTTAAACTGTTATAGAGCAATAAATCGACTGCTGCTACTTAAATAGCAATTATCGCTGGTTGACGCAGATTTTAGTTTATATTTTGGCACTGGTTAGTATTAAAGAATTTTTCGTAAAACTAATTGGTCAAGTATAGCGCCAGGACTCTGCAGTACTATAAATTTACTTTAATAAAATTGAAACAACATTTTTATTTAATTTAATATTACAATTCTCAAAAACAAAAAGCATGCTCGAAAAAAATACCTGACATTTACAGATCACACTATGTATAGTTACTAGTTTCATGGAATTTTCCGTATGATTAATCAATCAAGTATTACAAATGAAATGTAAAATTTTAAGAATAAAAACAAGCTTTTGAAAAATTTGCAAATGTTCTAAAAATATAAAATTTTCTCTTAAAACTCCTGGGAAAATTTTTAATGACTTTTTATTTTGAGAAATAGCATTTCAATTGATTTTTAAAGATGTCAAAAAAATCTGAAATATTTAAGACAATCTTTTTAATTTTCAAAGACTTTTCATCAATAATAGATTTGATGCTTTCACGATGACACATTATAATAAATTTAAAATTTAGTATACTTTTCGTCAATGTTGGAGAAAATTCGAATTATTTAGAAAGATATTCAAAAGCTTAAAAAAGTTTAAATGAAATTTCAAATTTGAAAAGATTTTAAAAAATCAAAAACGAAATTTAGATTCTCTAAGAATTCGAAATAAAATTTATAAATTATTTAAGGATTTTGAAAGGCATGCGGATAATAAAAATAGTTGTTTTCCTAAAATTCCTGGGAAAATTTAAAATGATTTTCTATTCTGAAGAATTAATCTTGAAAGATTATTTCAAAAGATTTTTAAGCATTTTAAAAGATACCTAAAATTGCCGAAAAAGAATCTTGAAGATTATAAATATATTTCTATTCATTTCTCAGAATTTTAAAACATTTGTAAAATAATTTTTTCAACTTTTAAATAAAATGTCAGTTTTTAAAAATTTCAAAAACAAAAGTGGGACCCTGCGATGTTTTTTTAAGGGCGCTTTCACACGATTACAGATCAGCAGATTGCATGCAGAAAGTTCACAAGAGTGAAAGAGACAGACTGTTCTCCATCTCTTCCACTCTTGTGGACTTTCTGCATGCAAACTGCTGATCTGCAATCGTGTGAAAGACCCCTAACCTTTTCTCCTTATTATTACTCCGTGGTCTAACGCAATGTATTGAAGCGAGCGCCGAGGTGGGGTTAGCGAGGAAACCATGATCCAACCCACTCATGGTCTAGCCCTGCGCAAGTAAAAAAAATTGCAGCCAATCAGCAAGGCTATAAGCTACGCTGCCATATTGAATAAATGTACAGCTGGCGGCTGTGAAGAATGATAACCAACATGGCCGCGGAGCTGGTATGCGCGATTTGGACGAAAATGGGACGTTCTTTGGCTAGACCATGAGTGGGTTGGCTCATGAAGGGAACAACAGCAGTCACTACAATTGTTTATACCGCGCTCATGATTGGTCTAGCTTGAAAATTTAATAACTTGAAAACTAAAACTTCAACTGATTTTTTGTGGATGAATTTCACCCGACAAGTGGAACCCGTACACGATAACAGCAGTGGGACTCCGATAGCCTGTAGGAAGTGGAAAATCGAATGGACCTCTTTTTCTAACGTATTAAGACAGAAAGAGAGGTTTGTTTAATTTTCAACTTCGAAACAGCATCGGAATCAGTGATGGGTAAGTAAAATACTCGTAGTAATTTACTTGGTTTTCTACGGTAATTTACCTGGTATTTTACGTCATCAGTTTTCTACATGATGTAAATTACGTCTTGTTCTATATATGAGGGCGCCACCTCTGAGGCGGGAAATTAAAACCTCGAATCAGACAGCCAATCAGAGGTTTTCTACATGTATTTTACATATTCCAGGTATTTTACGCATAATACCTCCTTCAGGTATTATACGTAAAAAACTTCCAGTTACGCGTAACTGCACATTCCTGGTTAACATTATTATTTTTCAATCAACAATATAGGCATTGAAAAAAAGCTCTTACGCCCTTTTAGGAATGCCGCAGCCCTATCCGACTCTCTGTATTTCAGCTAGAAAATTTTCGGTCCTTATTGCTATGATTTTCTATGTGCGAAATTTTGCCGCATGGCGGCGCTTCTCGCACGTGGCCCTGCTTTAACATGCAGCTAAACGGGAATTTTTGTTCAAAACAATAATATTTATATGATATTTTATAGAATGTGAGCCTAAAATGTTTACAAAAGTGCAAAAATTTAAAGCGGTGGATTCGAGTAAGAATGTCATAATTTAGTGTGTAAAAAAAAAAGAAAAAAATATGGTAAAGAGCATCGCTTCAAACTGCCAATCCGGCTACCATTCGAGTCGTCAGAACGGCAAAAAATTTTTTTTTTTTAAAGTGCATCAAAATTTAGTTGCTGAATATCAGAGAGCAATAAAAAGGGAAAGTTTTTTAGTAACATCTGGCCAGTTTGTTTGCGAGAAACATTTTTTCCCCGATGACATTGTTTGAAAAAGGGAAGTGATAAAGGATCCTGTTGGAAATGTAATAGCATCGGAATGTATAAATAATAATTGATATATGTATAATACTTCGTTCGAATAGAATTAAAAAAATTAATGAAGATGTAGAATTTTCGATTTTAATTGCTTTAATTGCAATGTCCGAATTTTAACCTAAAAATATCTGTCGTTCCCCGCTGTGGCTGTTCCTCATCTGATGATTATATTTATATTCTTCACTTAAATTCCTTTTCGTTCGGGATATTTTTTTGGTTTAAAAAATAAGTAAACAATTAAGAATAAAGATAAATAAAATTTTTATATCTGGTTTTCTGATCTTTTATTGTCGTAGAAAATCATTATAGGACTATAATGATTCTCCTATAATTAATTTCCTATAATTTCTTGCGCGATTACAGGAATAATGATAGGAAGAATTGTAGGAGAATAATTATATAAATTAATAATATTAAAATAATTATTGCAAAAAGTAGAATAAAGTATAAATTAATCATTTATTTTGAACTGCTCGCACAAAAGAACATAAAAATTGACATATTTGAAGAAGCTTTGTTTAACAATGTGGGTATAATGAAACTTAAAACCTATGAGTATCTTATACTTTTTGCAATTATTATTTCATTATTTTAATATTACTAATTTCCATAATTATTTTCCTATAATTAATCGAATAATTATTCTTATAATCAGTCCTATAATCGTGAAAAAATTACAGGAAATTCATTATAGGAAAATAATTATAGGCCCATAATGATTTTGCTATACTACTTTTTCCTAGGGGATAGCTGGAGGGTCTATATGTTAGTACTTTTTACGTATTTAATATGATTCTACAATTCCAAAATTCTTTCTAAATAACCCTAAGACTCGGTTGCGAATTTTTCAGTAGAATATTTTCTGTCAGACAATTATTTTTTAATTTTCAACTTTAAAATTCTATTTAAGAAGCATAAAAAAGCGCATTGTCAAGCTATGGGGTAAAATCTAATTCTAAATAAATAGTATAAAACTAAATTTATATTGAATGCGATATTTTTTATTTCTACTTATTGCAGGAAAACTATTTGATACTACGGCTGAAAAAAGGTGGTACAATTCCAAAATTCTTTCTAAATAACCCTTAGACTCGGTTGCGAATTTTTCAGTAAAATATTTTCTGTCAAACAATTATTTTTTAATTTTCAACTTTAAAATTCTATTTAGGAAGCATAAAAAAGCGCATTGTCAACCTAAGGGGTAACATCTAATTTTAAATAAATAGTATAAAACTAAATTTATTTTGAATGCGATATTTTTTATTTCTACTTATTGCAGGAAAACTATTTGATACCACGGCTGAAAAAGGCGATACCTATTTTTCTACGAAAAAAGCAACAAAGCTGTGCATAATACGTTTATATAAATGTATTTTATTATAAAAGAATCTCAGAGCTGTATATAATACTTATTTCATAATGTTAATAAATTCAAAGATTTAACTGTTCTGAGAAAAGCAGCAATAAAGCTGTGTGATCCCTAGTAGCAAGATAACTGCAGAGTGGCGCAAGCTGGGCGCCAGAAAAAGAAGAATCTGTCTGCAGCCTGGCGCCCAGCTGGTTCCGCTTTGGCGTGCTGTTCTGGCACCAGGATCTGATATAGCAGATCCTGGCGCAGACTGGTCATGATATACACCAGACAAAATTAAAATAACGTAAAATGGTGCTAAATAGGTTTCTATGATAGTTTTACACTATATTCCAGCCCTTTCTGGGAGAATATACTGCGAAGACGTCACAACATTCCTGGATGAGACACACTGAAATATTAAAAACATAACCTGTTTTCGTATAAGCTTGCATGCTTGGTCATACTTGTGACTCGTTCAAATTTCCGATTGCTAGATTTTCAATTTCATTATTTATATTCTACATTAATTACTAGTGTTTAAACTAAATACCAGAATCTGGTTCCTTTATTCACCAGATTCTGTTCTTCGTCTGGTCTGATCTTTTCTCCCGCCAGTCTGGTTGACTAGGGGGAGCAGATGCTGAGCCAGACTCTGGCCTCTGTCATACAAGGCAGACGTTGCTACTAGGGATGCTATTCGATTTTATCTTAGTATAAAGTACAATACATTTTATCGCTTTGAAAATAGCAGTGAAGCTAAGCGTAATACTGCGGTAAATAAATTAACGTATTGTATTATTCCTGAAGTTAATGTGCTTATAAAAAAGCAAATATATAAAACATATATCGCTCGACAGTCTTTTATAGAGACACAAAAATTTATATTTTTCACACTGGATATATTTATTTTCCTTTTTTTCAACAAATTTTGAATAAAACTAATTTATAAAAAAATGTATGTGTGTTTAAAACAATTTAAGGTCATTATTCGTCTATAAAATTAATTAAATTCCACTCATTTCTGAAAATTACGTACATTAGGAAATCATTATTTCACAATTTATTTCACTCTATCCATTATTGTATACGTGTAATTAACACTCTAGAAATATTTATACTAACGAAAATAATGAGTTTTGTAATTGAATCATCTTTGTTATTGCTAAATGTTTACATTTTTAAGTTTTTTTATCTTTTCTCCCTTGGATTCCATGTTGAAGTCGGGCCACGTGCGAGAAGCGCCGCCATACGGCGAAATTTCGCACGTAGAAAATCATAGCAATAAGGACCGGCCATCTTTTTTAGAGTCGGATAGGGCTGGAATGCCGATACCAGAAATTCAAAAAAGTGAGGTTATGCACAGTTCTACAGGTCCGCCATCTTGGCACGTAATTTACTAGGTATTTTACTTGTTTTCTACGTAAAACACTTCACTTAGGTATTTTACATCAAAATCCTCCAGTTACGCGTAACTGCACATCCCTGATCGGAGTCCCACTGCAGCTTTTTCAGCTAAAGTTGGAGAGTCGGATAGGGCTGCTCTAACACTTTCTATCGTATGAGGTTAGACAGAGAGGACTCGATATGTTCTAAAAGTCATACTTATCGTTTCGAAACTATAAAACCGCCTCTGTCTCCCTTATACAATAGAAAGAGAGGTTCGAATCGCACCTCATGGTCTATCTCACATAGTCAAAAGAGAGAGCGATCGACTTCAGCATTGTGACTCCGCCCTAATAGCACGGAACGTTCCATGGGAACTATCGGAACGTTCCAGGGAGGTGTAATATGTCCGCCGCTTGGGAACGTTCCATCACTATCAATAAAAAACGCGTAAAACGTAAGTGATAGGTCAAAATCGATGTCAATTTATGATACGGATATCATATTATAGTGTAGTATATGCGGTACTCAAAACTCAAAAATGACATCCATTCTTACCTATCTCTTACGGTTTACGAGATAATTGTTGTTGAAAACAACAATAATGGAAGGTTTCCCTCAGGTCCCAGTAGAACGTTCCCAAGGCCGGCCATTTTACACGTGCTGGGAACGTTCCGAAGGTGCCCGCGGAACGTTCCCAAGGGCGGACATTTTACACGTGCCGGGAACGTTCCGAAGGTGCCCGCGGAACGTTCCGTGCTATTAGGGCGGAGACGGTTGGAAGTCGAATATCCAATATGCCTCTCCTTCTATTTTGATACGTTAGAGACGAAATCTCTGTTCATTCAACTTTATTTGAGCCGATGCTTTATTTGTTTAAAATGCAATAATTTTTTTAATAGTAAAATAATATAAGCTAGTAGGGCGGAATCTGTTTTTCAAAAAACGAAAGCATTACTGCATTCCGCTTATATTTAGTATTAGTCTGTTCTTAAAATTAATTTATATACAGATAAAAAAATTGAAATAATTATCATTCTTGGGTCACTCCGTATCCTCAAGACATACGAGGGCTTCACCGGCCTGTCATTGTGATTTTGACATGACCTGTGGAATTATTGTCATTTCTTGAATTGAATTATTGTCATTTCCATTGATAGCATTCGCTCCTTGTGGGACCCTGAGGTGATTGTTTAACCTATTCTTTTTAAATTATATTATATTGTATGTACAATATATATATATATAAAAACAAAGTTAAACAACCACCGCAGGGTACCACTAAGAGCAACTGCCATCTTGAAAAAATGTCAATGGCCCCCAGTAGAACCGCGGTAAAATACACCTATGGCCACGTCTCACATCCGTGAGATGGGTGGTCACAGGGCACGACGAAATCACAACGACAGGCCGGCGAAACCCTCGTGTGTCTTGAGGACACGAAGCGACCCAAGGATGACAGCTTTCTGCATCCATCTCGCAAGAGCCTTGGCATATTTTTGGCACGCGGGTATGGCTTTAAGGTTACGAACCAGCGATAATTTCACACCTCCGAGAGCACCTATCACAAGAACAATCACTCGTACCGAATATTTTGGGTACAGTCGAAGCAGCTCTCTTTTAAGGTCTTGATATCTTTCCTCTTTTTCTTTCTCCTTTGCAGTGATGTTGTATTCGGATGGAGCCGAGAATTCGATCACGAATATAGTTCGTTTCTCGAAGTCTTGGAGAACAATGTCAGGCCTCGAGTGCGCAACGGAGACTGCTGCCCGAAAATCGTAGTTCCAGAAAATCTGGCACTTCTCGTTTCGGACAATTGACTCTATATCCCTTGGAGCGTTCGGCAGGGCAGGGTCGCGACCAACACCGTAAGAGCGACAAAGGTGGTAATAAAGTACTCTTAGGGCCGCATTATGTCTATAGATATACGTTGTTCCTGCGTGGGTCGGACACCCCGATAGTATATGTTCTAGGTACTCAGCGTGTGCATGACACGCTCTGCACCTATCACTGGGAACTTCTTGACATAAAATGCGGGCGCGGTATGCTAAGGTGGAGATTACACCGTCCTGGCATGCGAAAATAAAGCCCTCTGTACCTGAATTGAGCCCTGATGATTTGAGGAAAGCAAAAGTTTGCTCCTTCGACAAGGACTGTTTTTCTACATTTCTGTGAAAGTTTCCGTGCATTTGCTTGTCGAGTAGCTCTTGGTGAAATTTTCCAACCTCTGCTTTCTTTACTTCGGCTTTTAGACGTGAAGCATCTAGATGGAGTAATGCACTTTCCTCACTTCTGATGTTAAAATTCAGGCCAAGGGTCTCGGCAGCTTGCTCCGCGGCTTTGTAAAGGAACGCCCCTTCGCCAATCATCTCGTGGTTTCTGACCATCTTTAGGAGAGGATCTCTGCCATTCGCAACGATGTAAGCTGTACTCAAAACAATTCGGTTATGAAGACACTGGAGATTCAGAAGTCCGCGTCCGCCTTGCTGGCGTGAAATGTATAATCGCGGAACTGACGAATTGATATGCAAGCTTTTATGCATATGCATGATCTTACGCGTGGTGACATCAAGGGCCTTAAGCTCGTTCTTCGTCCATTGAACCACCCCAAACGAGTAGAGTAGAACCGGGACGGCAAGCATGTTAGTCGCAGATACCTTGTTCAACGCCGACAGATTGGAAGACCAAATCTGTCGAAGAAGATGCTTGTATCTGCTTCGGAGAGACTCCTTCACTGATGTTACGTCCTGAATGCGGCTTTGAGGCACGCCCAGGTATGTATAGGTCTCTCCAGTGTTAAGATGTCTAATAACACTTATATCCACAAGCTCAGGGTCCTTGGGAACGCCAGTAATCTTTCCTTTCTTCAAATGAATTTTGGCACACTTGTCCAAACCAAAGTCCATCCCAATCTCTCCTGTGTAGTTCTTGACGATATTTAAAGCAGTTTGAAGTCTGCTTTTACCAGCGGCATAGATCTTCAGGTCATCCATATAGAATACATGAGTGACCTTATGCTCACGCTGATTAGTGTCGCCACAGAGGTATCCAGGAGAATTTCGTAGTGCAAGAGATAGAGGCAAAAGTGTGATGCAAAAAAGTAAAGGGCTCATACTATCCCCTTGAAAGACGCCCCTGTGGAAGGTGACGTTGTTCGTCGTCAGACGATAATTCCTAGATGAGATGGTAAATCTAGTTTTCCAAAGAGGCATCAATCTCTCTATGCATCTCACTATGTGTGGATGTACCTTCAAGCTTTCCAACAGACAGATGATAAGTCTATGAGAGGTTGAATCAAAAGCTTTCCGGTAGTCAATCCAGGCCATTGACAGGACGCGCTGATGGACTGTAGCGTCTTTACAGACACACCTGTCAATCAGCAGGTTCTCTCGACAGCCTGCCACACCTTTTTTCGAGCCACGTTGTTCGTACATCTCTCGCCATACAGGCTCAATTCGTCGAACAATCCTGTTGTTTAGGATAGCTGTAAAAATCTTATACAGTGTGTTCAAACAAGTTATTGGCCTGTAATTCTCTGGTTTGGACAAGTCGCCTTTTTTCGGTAGGAGTATAGTGCGTCCTAACACTAGCCACTGCGGAATGGGCATCTCCGACTTTAAATATGAGGTGAATATGCGGGCCAAATGTTGGTGTGTAGAAGTAAACTTCTTCCACCAAAAGTTCTTGATACAATCTGGTCCAGCACCGGAAAAGTTCTTCGTGCCTCTAAGTGCTTTTTTCACCTCTTCGGCAGTGACTGATGGGCACTCCTCCTCAGATTTTATGAGGCTGTCGCAAAACTCCTTGAAGCGGATGATATTGTCAGTATCTTC
>CAKNXH010044452.1:0-14449 GCA_932178445.1 Andricus quercusramuli
AGCTCGATATTTTCTGCTTTTTAGGAAAATATTGAAACTGATCCGAAAAAAGAAGAATATTCTCTACCTCTCAAAAATTGCAGAATGTCTGCGAGACAAAATTTCATTGTTAACATTAATTCCATATCACTAATCGCAGAAAATAATACTATCTCATGAATTATAGAGGAAACACACTATAAAAAAAAACAATTGCTGAAAAAATAAAATTACTTGAAAAATTCTTCCTAACTTTTCCCTTTTCGATGAAGAATAATTTATGCAAAAAAGTTTTAAAAAATAACTACAGTTTTTATGTGTACCTAACACTTTGTAGGTTTAAAAAATAATGACAATTGATTGTGAATGTTGCTGGTGGAAAATAATGCAATTCTACTTCAGCGCAGAAACTGTAGGCCATCGGTTCTGTTCGGAGCCGGTGTCTTTTTTGGATGGCACTATAGAATCACTAGATCCCAGTCGGACCCTGAGGTAGTTGTTTAACCCCTTTTTCAAATATATAAATATATATATATATATATATATATATATTTATATATATATATATATATATATACACACATACAAGAGCCAGAAGTTTTTTGAGGGGAAAATCTGTAAAATTAATACTGGGTAAATTTTTATAAACGAAAATTGTTTAAACAATGTTATTCAACTTTTATTATCATAATCGAAGAGATCTAATTGATCCCTCCATAATGTGAGGAAGAAGAAAGGGTTTTACGGTTTTCTTCACGTATTTGTTATATTAAGGTGGCACAGCACCATCTATAACAAAAAAAAAGGGCAAAGGAAAAATGGGATGACTTCCGGTCGACGATATTTCAGGAGCCCTAAATAAGCCTGGAATTATACAAGGGAAAGAAAAAAAACCTAATATTTTTTGGTAAATTTGTTCAAACAATAATTGTTTGAACAATTTTTTTACATTTTCAAATATCATATTCGGGGAGCCCTAAATGAGCCTTAACGTGGGATAAGAAAATAAATATGTTTAATTCATTTTCAGTAGGATTGTTTAAACAAAAATTGTTTGAACTTTTTTTTTGAATTATTAATTATTACATTCCCAGAGCCCTGAATGAGCCCTAAATTATTGTACAAGGTGAATTTTCTTTAGTACGTTTTACAGCAATGTTCGGCTAGCTTAAAGTTAAGCTAGCGCAAAACACTACTTTTTAAAAAAAATATTGGAGCCCTAAATTTGGGACTACGGGCCCAAATTAGTCCTCAAGGAGCCCTCAAATATGCGACTGGAAATAATCGCTTTTTTAATTTTCTTCACGTATTTTTTATAACGTTAAGCTGGCACAACACCATCTATAACAAAAAAAAAGGCAAAGGAAAAATCGGACGACTTCCGGTCGACGATATTTCAGGAGCCCTGAATAAGCCTCAAATTATGCAAGGGAAAGAAAAAGAAACCTACATTTTTTTGGTAAATTTTTTTAAACAATAATTGTTTAAACAATTTTTTTTAATGTTCAAATATCATATTCGGGGAGCCCTAAATGAGCCTTAACGTGGGATAGGAAAATAAATATGTTCAGTTCATTTTCAGTAGGATTGTTTAAACAAAAATTGTTTGAACTTTTTTTTGAATTATTAATTATTATATTCCCAGAGCATTAAATGAGCCCTAAATTATTGTATGAGGTGAATTTTCTGTAAAATCATTTTTAGTACGATTTACAGCAATATTCGGCTAGCTTAACGTTAAGCTAGCGCAAAACACTAATTTAAAAAAAAATATATTGGAGCCCTAAATTTGGGAATAGGGGCCCAAATTAGCCCTAAATGAGCCCCAAATTATGAAATAGGTTACATCTCTGTACCTCAATAGTTTTGTGCCACCTTAACATACCTAAATAAATTGAATAAAAGTTTTCGTTTTTTTTATTGTACTTAACAATAACTTCCTGTGTGTTGTTGATTGTTCCTCCTTGTTGGTTGAAAATTAATCTTCTTGGCTGAAAATTCATATTTTTCCTTAAAAATTCAACAGTTTGTTTAAGTTTAGTGTTCTCTGTTGACTGAGAAGTATTTTTTAATTGAAAACTCAACTATTCATGAGAACTTGTCTTTTTTGGTTGAAATTTCAATTATATTACATTGCTCGTTGCAAATGCATCTTTTTCAGTTGAAAATTCAACTTCTTGGTTAAAAGTATAAATCTTTTCTTAAAAATTAATTTTTTTGTTCTTTGAACATTCAGCATTTTAATTGAAAATCAATTTTTTCAACTGAAAATTTAACTATTCCAGTTCAGAGGCTTCCTGAAACATTTTCAAATTTCAATTTTTAAACACTATATCTAGATGTAGAATTTAATTGTGTATCTTTTTTTTCTCCAGGCAAAAAGTTGTAGCTTTCTTATTTTTCTAATTAAAGCGAAAAAACTAACTGTTTGCGAAAAATCGATTTTAATTCCTGTTTCACTTCAACTCGTGCTTATTCACTCACTTCAACTCATGTCAGTCAGTTTTTGGAATATTTCAATAAAAGTTTTAGAGAATGTAGATCAAAATGTCCTTTGACTGGTACAAGAAAAGGAATTACGGAATTTATTTTTAAAAAATTGTTAATATTTTTTTTACGCTTGGCGCACATTGGACTTCTCTAACTTCCAGCGTTTATCAAGCGAATGTTCAGCAACAAAGAACTTCGAGCGAGAAAGTTGTTAGCAACAGTGCGAAGAAGTTTTCTGGAAAAATTTAAGAAATTATTGTGTCAGGTCGCTAGCGGCTATGTGACTCGCGCGCGGATTGTAGCGAGAATCTCAGATCCGATTCCCCACCGGCGCTAAAAATAAAAAATGATCAAGAAATCAGGTAATCTTAAATTATTATGAATCATTAAATAAATATACATAACATTGCGTTAAAATAATTTATTTTAATTAAAAGTCTTTTTCTGTTATTTAGTTAATATTAAATAAAAAATTTATTGACGTCTTTAATATAAATATTTATTATGAATATTAAAAAAAGGTAATCGAAGTCGATGGAGAAGCGTGTGCATGCAAAATTATCAATTGTTTCTGCATTGGTGGGGGCCCTGGGGTCATGACTTTGGGGGCCCCCTAGCTTGCGGGGGCCGTGTTCCCAAGACACATGGAACACTGGTAGTTACGCCACTGTTCTTTACCCTGCAAGAAAAAAACGGAAATTTCGCTGATAAAATAGTGACGAATCGTTCACTCACTGATTGTCACTGATTTTCAATTAAATTTCACTGATTCAAATTTTAACAAAAATTTAGATTATCATTATTACAAAACAAAGCGGAAACAAGTGCACTTTCTCGACGTCTCACTTTCTTCAATTCCACGAATTTGAAGCATTGAAAAATTAGCGGAATTAGGAATCCGTTGAATCTCAACTTGTTTTGTTTTACTTTTGCACAATTCGTCTCAAAAATAGAACCAATATGAAATGAATAGAATATTTTACATTATTCAAATATATTTATTTATTCATTCATAATACTCTTATATTACCTGATTTCTTGATTAGTTTTTATTTTTGCCGCCTGTGAACTGTATTAAGAATCGGATCTGAGACTCTCCTACGGTCCGCGCGCGAGTCGTACAGCTGCTAGCGACTTTACACGTTAATAATTTCTTAAACATCAGTTCGATTGGGCTAAAATTTTCCAGAAAACTTGTTTGTACTGTTTTTAACAACTTTCTCGCTGGAAGTTTTTTGTTGCTGAAAATTCGCTCGATAAACGAAACGCTGGAAGTTAGAGAAGTCCAATGTGCGCCAAGCATCAGAAAAAAATTATCAACAATTTTTTTGAAATAAATTTTGGAATTCCTTTTGTTGTTTCAGTCGGAGGACATTTCGAATTACATTTCCTACAAATTTTATTAAAAAATTCCAAAAACTGACTGACTGAGCGCGAGTTGAAGTGAAAAACGAATTAAAAACGATTTTTCCCAAAAAGTTTTTTGGCTTTAATTAGGAAACTAAAAAAGCTACAACTTTTTGCCTGGGGGAAAAAAGATGTGCCATGAAATTCTACATCTAGATGTAATCTTTAAAAATTAAAATTCGAAAATTTTTAAGAAAGCCTCTGAACCGAATGTCAAGAAATTTTTTTTTAACCCTAGAGACTTGATTCATGTGTGGACAAATTAATTAGTTGAAATGCGCCCTAGTGAATTAAAAGAATTGAACTCATTGAATCAAATAAGTATTTGTTTGAATGACTAATCAGATTTCAATGCATGTCGACCTTTTGAATCAAGGAACTCATTTCTTTGAATTTAAGAAATATTTCTTTGAACCATTTATTTAGCTTATAAAAATATAAGGAAAGTACGTACTGTTAACAGATTGTAGGCCCTGTCCAAGACCTTCTCTCCTCCTCCCCCTGTAACGAATCGTAACTAAGAAATTTTAGGCCCCCCCCCCCGCCCCCTGTTGCGGTACGTAATATATCAACCTGCAAAGGTGAATTCTCAAATGATGAAAATTCATTCAAAAAATGAATTTTAAAACATTATAAGCCGATTTTTCAAAAAATAATTTTTTTCCTTCATGAAAGAAAGCGAAGTTCACCTACACTGTGTTTAATTTAATTCAGCATTGCGACTCCTGTGCACTGGCATGCACTGTGATACATTGAGCACAGTACTGTCAGTACTTAGGAATCGTACTTGCCAACAAGTTCTTCATCTTCTTCCCGTTGGGGGAACGACACAGTATGATTTTTTTGTGGATCTGACCAAATTTCCGGCTGATATGCATGAAAATTCGATTTAAAAATATTTGGTCCACCCTAATGTAACATGTATACGCCGGCAAAATAAATTGATTAATAAATACAATTTTCTTAATTAATTAATTGCAACAGCACATTTTTGAGATAGTAATACTTAGTGATCACATTATGTAAGTAGCATATGAATCTTAGGACATGAAAAATTGTAAATAAAAGTTCTTGAAAGTATATTGAATGAAAATTATAAGAACAATTTGTTGCATTTTTAACCTTTTTCCATTGCATACCAAAGAGCAGGTATTAAGAACATGAAAAATCGACATTCGTGATATTTCCGAAAACAACATTTTTCACCAAAAATAGATAAGAAAGTTACATAACTGGCATAAGCACAGCCGAAAGTTTAAGGCAAAGTATCGTTATTTAACTGTCGTATCTATATTTTTCAGGATTTTCGAAAAATGTGATTTTCAGACATATATCAAGAATGTCAAATTTGTTTACCTTTTTGACTATCTGACACGAAGGAAAAGTTATATACTGTTTATGTGCACTGGAAAAAACACTGATATTTTTCATTTCTTTTGTACAGACAAATTTATAAAGCAAATGTAACATATCACTGTCTTGTCCACTATATAATTATAACAAAGTGGCGGCTCAGTCCCATACCCCCCCAACCGATTGCACGGAGAAAAATTAGTCTGTTAAAGTTACATGACTTTCAGTCTTAAAATAGGGACAGCATAGTTTCTCTGTAATGCTTACCGAATTTTATGCAGAGTTTACTAAATTTTCACTAATTTTACAAATTTACGGATGCTTTCTGTAAACTGTAAAGACGTTTTGATTAGACTTTACAATTTAAAGTTGTCAATTTGATAGAAAAGTTCCGCAAATATTACAGAAAATATCCGTGAATTCATCAAATAACTGAAAATTCTGTAAACTCTGCAGGAAATTCAGTAATCTTTACAGAAAACCCTGGCGGACCGAACGAACGGAGCGGATACGCTACAGCGTATCCTTATAGTATCCACATCGTATCCTCTCCGTATCATGCAAGAAAAACTCATTAAAAAAGAAAGATGAACATTTCACTTGTTGAAATTCGGATTCTAAGTGAAATTTTGCGTTAAAAGGTCACGGAGTAATCGCAATAGTTTTTCTTGCAACATTAAAAACTTTCAAAAAATATAATACTTATCGATAACGTGGGCTGAAGGTGACTTCAAACGCATCGTCGACGGATAAAGTCTATGAACTGCTACTGAATGACGATGCGTTTGAAGTCGCCTTCAGCGCACGTCATCGATAAGTATTATATTTATTAAAAGTTTTTAATGTTGCAAGAAAAACTATTGCGATTACTCTGTGACCGTTTAACTCAAAATTTCACGTAGAATCCGAATTTCAACAAGTGAAATGTTAATCTTTCTTTTTTAATGAGTTTTTCTTGCATGATACGGAGAGGATACGATGTGGATACTATAAGGATACGCTGTAGCGTATCCGCTCCGTTCGTTCGGTCCGCCAGGGAATGTATGCTATCCCTATTTTAACTGAAAATCCTGTAAGTTTGACAGAATTTTTTTCTGCGTGTGTGGGCCACCCGCCACGTATTCAGCAGCGACACCCACGTGGGCCGTACCGGCGAAACTTGGGAGAAGTGGCAATCACAACTTTCACCCAAGCTTTACGCAAGCTTGTCACCAACATTGGGAGACTTGGGCAAAATTTTCACCCAACATTGACTCAAGCTTTGCACGCCCACCTATCGACACGCATTCAGCAGCGCCATCTATTGATCAGCGGCATCGATACTTTAGACTCAGTAGGTAAGAAAGATTTTGATTACAGTGTGCTCCTATACCACCAGAAGGCTTCAGACCGCTGCGACATCTCTCGGATCGCTGGCATACTAAACGCGTCCAAATACCGGCCAAACTTGTGAAAAGTGGCCAAAACAATTCTCACCCAAGCTTGACACAAGCTTGGCACCAACATTGGGAGACTTGTACACAACATTCACCCAAGCTTGACCCAAGTTTCGGTGCTGTTAGGGATCTCTTTCACTCTTTCATCTCTTGTGAACTTTCTGCATGCAATCTGCTGATCTGCAATCGTGTGAAAGCCCCCTTATAGGTTATGCATATCACGCCGCCAACCGGGAACTTCTCGCATAATCAGGCACATTTTACTTACGCACGACCGCCTTGTCAACTCTTTTACCCAAAGATATTATAAGCCTAGATGCGGCACGGGGTTTCAGAGTGGGGGAACAATATTTATAGGACATCACATTTTCTGCCATATCGAGGTGCTGCCCTCACCGTACTACGAAGTCAGGCGCTGGTTTTCTCATTCTTCGTCAAATGTGACGGTAAAGCAGTTGAAAGATTTTTTAAGGTTAGAAATTTTGACAAGTATCGCTAGAAGAACAACGCACCAGAGAATTTATGTTGAGTAAATGCTCTCGAGAATATGCGCAGCATTTAAGCTCCAACAGGGCATTTATAGAGCATTAAAGAGCATTTAAAGCATTTATTGTTTAAACAAATATATATCATACTTAATAAATATACTTTTACAAAAACATTCTAGAATGAAATAAACATATACTTTTTTTAAACTACAGAGTTATTACAGGTCACGTAATTCCAGAAATTCAGGGAATGTCAGGGAAAGCCTGACAGAGTTAGGGAATTTTCAATAAATTAAAGTTGAAATTAATTTTATTATTATTGTTGAAAATCGCAAATATTTGATTGAAGCTTAATCTGTTTCGGCTGGGGATTTAAACTACCTTGTGGAAAATTCATCTTTTTTGATTGAATTCAACTATTTTTGGTATAAAATTAAAATCCTTTTTGCGGTTAAAATATAATATATCACGTTTTTCGTTGAGAGTTGATCTTTTTTGGTGGAAAATTCAACTACTTAATTAGAAGTGGAACTACTTTCTTAAAAATTCATTTATTTGGTTGATGTTTTTTCATTTTGGTTGAAACCTCCTTCTTTTGTTCAAAATTTAATTCTTTTGCTGACAATAATGTTTTCTAGATGAGAATTAATTGTTTTAACTGAAAATTTAACTCGTACATGTTAGCTGGTTTAAAATTCCTGTATTTTATTGAAAACTCGAATTCTGTAGGAGAATATTTAATCTTCTTGGTGATTAGTTCGTCCTTTTGGTTGGAAATTACTTCAAAAATTCAAATATTCGGTTGAAAATTCATGTAGTTTGTTAAAAATTCATCTTATTGGTTGAAATTTTGAAGATTGATCTTTCTGGTTGAAAATTAGATTCTTCTTATTTAGAATTCATTTTTTAAACAAGGAATATAACTTCCATTTTTTGTCGAAAATTTATCTTTTCCGATAGAAATTTAATCTTCTTGGTTGAAAATTATACTATTTCGTTGAAAAATTACTTTGATTTTATTGAAAATTAACTTATTTTACTGAAAATCTAACCATTCTATTTTTAGTTGAAAATTTATCTGTTTTCGGTGAAAATTTACCTATTTGTTGAAAATCAATTTTTTGTAAAAGAATACTCTCATTAGTTGAAATTTCATCTTTTTGGTTAAAAATTAATTTCTCTAGTTGAAAATACGTTTTTTTATTGTTTAGAGATTTATTTTACTGACTAAAAATCATCCGACTTTAATTTTGGTAAAAAATTTATCTTTTTAGTTTGAGATGCATGTATTCGGTTGAAAATTAATTTGTTTTCTCTTGAAGATTCATCACTTTAGTTGAAAATTCACTTCAACTAATACATTTCTTTTGAAAATTTACTTTTTTCGTTGAGAATTAATTTCTTTTATTGAAAAAAAACAGTTCAGTTGAAAATTCGTTTTTTTTTTGTTGATAGAAAATTCATATTTTTTTTTTGTTGAAAACTCATAATGGTGATTAAAAAATAATTTCTTCGGTTGAGAGTTCATTTCTTTTTAGTTGAAAATTAATTTTTTTAACTGAAGGTATAACTATTCCATTTTCGATTAAAAATTTATATTTTTAGTTGAAACTTAATTAATTCTGCTGAAATCTCATGTTTTTTTTAAATTTACTTTTCTAACTGTAAACTGAAATACGTATTATATTTTTGGTTTGTAAATTCATCTTTTATAGTTTAATATTGAATTATTTGGTTGAGAATCCTTTTTTTTTGTCGAAAATTATACAATTTCATTGAAAATTAGTTTCTTTACTGAAAATTTAACTGTTCTATTTTGAGTTGAAAATTTATCCGTTTTCGGTGAAATTTTAACAATTTGTTAAAAATCCGTCTTTTTGGTAAAAGAGTACTCTCATTTGTTGAAATTACATCGTTTTAATTCAAAATCAATTTCTTAGGTTAAAAATTTAACTGTTTTGTTGAAAATTCGTTGGTTTTTTTATTGAAAATTTATTTTACTAATCGAAATCTATCCTACTTTATTTTTTGTAGAAAATTGATCTTTTCAGTTAAAATTAATGTATTTGGTTAAAATTTAATTTTTTTTTTAGTTGAAGATTCATCATTTTTTTGAAAATTAACTTTAGCTATTCCATTTTTTGTGGAAAATTTACGTTTTTGATAAAAAAATAATCTTTTTCGTTAAAAAATTATCTGTTTAATAGAAAATTGAACTGTTCTATTTTTTGTTATGAATTCATTTTTTTGCTGACAGAAAATTAATCTTTTTGATAGAAAAATCCACTATTTGGTAAACATTTCATATTTTTGGATGGAAATTCACCATTGTGATTGAAAATTAATTTCTTTCGTTGAGAATTTGTTTCTTTTTAGTTCATAATTATTTTTTTAACTGAAGATAAAACTATACCACTTTCACTGGAAAATTCATATTTCTAGTTGAAATCGGGCAGTCTGACCCTGTTGATGTCACGAAATTGGTTGGGGCTGAAATATATTGTTTTCCAATGTAAAATATAAGACACGTATTTTTTGCTTTTGATAAAAAATTTTTTTTCGCGAACTTAGGGCTACATGAATATTCCGGTGAATTATGTAAAAAATAAAGAAAATTTTCTTAAAAGTATTGTATTTTGGGAACCAATTGACATAATTTAATTTTCTTGGCAGGAGCTTGTAGTGAGAACTAAACTCTTTTGAAATCCACAAAGAAAATTGAAAAAGTTAAAAATAACCAAAATGGCGTACATTTTTCGGAAAAACTAAAAAGTCAATTTTCTCAAAAAGGCCACCTCCGATTTTTTTTAGATATATGGTAATATGATGAAGATATCCTGTAAGTTTCATCCTCGCTAAACCAATCCTTCTTATAGAAAAACATATTTTTTGAAAATTAACTTTTTTTTAATATGATGTATAACTATGAAGTTAATTGGAGATGTTGACGATATAAAAACAATTGAATGCTTTATAAAAAAAAACGAAAGTCCGGGAAAATAGAATCTTTTGTTTCGTTTCATTTGATCTTTGGCAATATCTGAAGTCAAAAAAATCGTGTTGAATAATTACAGTGTTTGATATAGTTTTTTAGTTGTGTTTCATTCGTTAAGATAAAATAGCCAATGCTTTAAAATCAATTTATTCAAGTAAACGAAAAAAATGTCCTGACTTCGAAGCTGTTCACAAGAAAGTGATACACAGCAATTCTAGTGACCCATTTGTACAGCTTCATGAGTTGGCGGTGTTTCATAAGGACCTTTTTCCCCAGAAAGGAGATTAATTTCAAGCGACAGTGTTTGTTATTCAAATCATTTAACAATGCAGTGTGACTTTGCTGAAAATTGGAATTTGATGGTAAAAGATGCAATTCATTCTAATCATTGGACAAATGATCAGATATCGATATTTACTGCTGTTTGCTATCGAGGTGCAGAAACTAAAAGTTTTGCAGTAGTTTTCGATGATAAGAAGCATGATTCTGCACACGCTTTATTGGCAATGGACCGTATTGTGCAAACTATGGAATCTTCGAATCCTGAGAAAATGGAAGGAATTACAATAATAACAGATGTAGCTGCAGCTCACTTTAAAAATCGCTATCAGTATCATGCATTGAGTAAATCATCTCGTAAGAAGAAGTGGATCTTTTCAGCAACTGGCCATGGGAAAGGACTCTGTGATGGCGTTGCGTTGGCGGCTTGGTAAACCACTTTGCAACTAATCATAACTTAAAGAAGTCACATCTGGAATCCATAGATGATGCCGACTCCTTTGTTCGAGAAGTGAAGAAGTATACTAGCGCCATTAATCTAATACTGCTTTCACCAGAGGAAGTTGCCAGTTTTCGAGAAGGAAAGGAAAAAGAGTGGGAAAATGTTCCAGGAATTACTGGCATTCAAAAAGCCCATGCGTGGAAAGTAGAAGTTGGAAAAAAACAACAACAGAAAAGTGTGCTTCGCAAATACCTCCAGACATCCATGGAAAGAAATAACAGTGTACTCGGAGGAGATGAAGCAGAAAAATCTGAGCTAATAGAACACGCGGAAATAATAAAGTAAGGAGTAAAATAAATAAAAACAGAACAGCAAAAATCATAATTTCATCAATTTTCTTAATTAAATTGTAAAGGATATGAAATCTGTGAATTTAAAAACTGTACCTATTCTGAAAATATATGATTTTAAAGATTCCTTGAGACATAAACAACAACATTTTTCATTAACTTCATAGTTATACATCATACTAAAAAAAAGTTAATTTTCAAAAAATAAGTTTTTCTATAAGAAGGAATGGTTTAACAAGGATGAAACTCACAGGATATCTTCATAATATTACCATAAATCTGAAAAAAGAAAATTCGAGGTGGCCTTTTTGAGAAAATTGACTTTTTAATTTTTAGAAAAATGTACGCCATTTTGGTAATTATCAACTTTTTTCAATTTTCTTTGTGGATTTCAAAGGAGTTTAGTTCTTTCTACAAGCTCCTACAAAGGAAATTATATTATGCCGAATGGTTCCCAAAATACAATACTTTTAGGAAAATTTTCGTTAATTTTTACATAATTAATCTGAATATTCATGTAGCCCTAAGCTCGCGAAAAAAATTTGTTGATCAAAAGCAAAAAATAAGTGTCTTATATTTTACCTTGGAAAACAATATATTTCAGTCCCAACCAAAAATTAAACTAAACAACTAAACTAAACAGTTTTTTCTTCCAAAAAAATGTAATAGTTAAAGTGATTTTTTTCAAACAAGATTAGAAAAGTTAATAAATCTCTCTATGCATCTCACTATGTGTGGATGTGCCTTCAAGCTTTCCAACAGACAGATGATAAGTCTATGAGAGGTTGAAGCGAAAGCTTTCCGGTAGTCCATCCAGGCCATTGACAGGACGCGCTGATGGACTGTAGCGTCTTTACAGACACACCTGTCAATCAGCAGGTTCTCTCGACAGCCTGCTACACCTTTTTTCGAGCCCCGTTGTTCGTACATCTCTCGCCATATAGCCTCAATTCGTCGAACGATCCTGTTGTTTAGGACAGCTGTAAAGATCTTATACAGTGTGTTTAAACAAGTTATTGGCCTGTAATTCTCTGGTCTGGACAAGTTGCCTTTTTTCGGTAGGAGTCTGGTGCGTCCTAACACCAGCCACTGCGGAATGGGCATCTCCGACTTTAAATATGAGGTGAATATGCGGGCCAAATGTTGGTGTATAGAAGTAAACTTCTTCCACCAAAAGTTCTTGATACAATCTGGTCCAGCACCGGAAAAGTTCTTCGTGCCTCTAAGTGCTTTTTTCACCTCTTTGGCAGTGACTGATGGGCACACCTCCTCAGATTTTATGGGGCTGTCGCAAAACTCCTTGAAGCGGATGATATTGTCAGTATCTTCTTTCAATTCTAGTGTTTTCGGGATCTTGTACACCTCTCTCCAACAAGTCTCTACCTCCTTGGGCTTGGGTGGATTTTTTACAAAAACAGGTGGATCACTGAAGAGGCGTGATGGGTCAGCAAGAAACTGTTGATTCTCCCTCTTGTGTATCCTCCTCCTTGCGTCAGATAACAGCCTCATTTTGTCAACAATATGCTGCTTGATTGTCAGCAGCTTTGACTTGTTCAGTGTGTGATTCAAGGTCCTTAGTTCTTGGGCGGACTTTCGAACCCTTTCCGTGAACGGTCTACCAGATGTTATGTAGTCAATCACACATTGAACACGGGACGCATTCTGTCTTGCCCATCCAATTTTCTTGTTCAGTTGATGCAAGCGTCTTCTGGTCTTCTGATCCATCGTCGGTTTCAGCCTTCGATTTGAATCAGCCAAAGCTCTTGCAGCACCATAAACTGAGCAATTGATGGTCCAGAGGTCGGACTCTTGCGAGATATCTCCACGAAGGGAGGCATCCATTTCAGCCAGATCTTGGGGCTTGAGAGGAACTCGCATGTTGATGTTCCTCCTCGTACTGAAATTGCGATCATCTTCCAGAAGGCGCCTGCTTTCTGCGGTTGGTCTTAATGTCGTTTCATCTTCGTCTGCAGCTTGTTCAAGCAGCGGTTGAGGAAGCGCTCCGCGTACATATCCATTTTTCCGGAGGTAGTCGGCTTGATTTCGCAAAGACTGATGCGAAACGTATTGAAGCTCTGGGTGTTTCTGGCACCATAGAGTATGCATACGCGCCATAAAGCCTCCGCGAACAGGGATAATACTGGCATCGTAGCAGTTTAGCACGTCATTCTTAAGGGGATTTATCAGCGTTCTAAAATGGATGGGCAGATTCCGGTCGCACGGTTGAATATTTTCACCTGATATTTTGCATACCTCATCTAAAGACTGTTCTCTTTTGCAGTGAAGTCTCGGTTTTTTGAATTTTTGTTTAGATTTCACGTTATAAACAAAAAGAAAAGTGCAATGGAATAAATTGCAGTGACGCTCAGTAGTGGCTGAGTGTGTATTTTCGAGGCCTGAACCTCAACCCTTCTCAAAGCTGAGAGCTCGGCTACGAGGCATACGCCCCGTCGCACGAGTGGAGACACTCGAGCGCGTCGAATCAACCGAAACGAATCGCCCTCTCATTGTTATGAGATGCAGGCCGGTTAAAAAAACTAAAATTACGAAAACCTCGCGTGATTGAATTTTAATTATCATACATAGTTTATTCATATAATTCTCAGAAATTGAAAAAAAGATTCTGCAGCCTTGAATTTTGCCCCAATCCGCAATTACTTTTTTTTTAAATTGGAGAGCGCTAAATTTCCAAGAGCACCTTAGTCAGAGACTCTTGCATTTTCATTTATTTATTTAATATATGTTTACTCGAAGTATGAGAAAATAGAGATTTCTCACAAAATCATTATTTACTCTTCAATAGCGGTTTGCATATAATGAAAATCATCCTAAATAGACGCAAGAGTACACCAAGTATGCATATAATTTTTTGATTACTGTCTGTTTTAATTGTTATAAACAAAAGACATTATCAAACAGCCACATAGTGTAATTTTTGTTTGAAAAAAAATTGTTTTCGGATGAATATTCTTTAAATTATAGTGAGAGTGACCGTTAGTCACAAGTTTTATAAAACATCAACAATTGTATATGTTGTAAATATATTAATATTATCTGTGATAATATTACGATTCGAAGGTATTTAACAACACTGAAAAAAGTGGATCGTTAGAAGAACTCTCTAAACCAGTAGTTCTAACTACTGGTAATTGAAGCGCAGTTTTCTGTCGGTGAATTTTTTTAAAATTACTATTTTGTGTTCAGGTTTGTTGAACTAACTTTTGAAAAAA
>CAKNXH010044465.1:0-12321 GCA_932178445.1 Andricus quercusramuli
TAAAAATTCATATTTTTTTGTTAAAAATTCGACTTATTTGAATGAAAATTTAAGTTTTTTTAACGTTTTTTGAATTCATCTGTTTTGAAAGAAATATTTCATCTTTTTTTAATAAAAATGCAACTGTTCGGTTGAAAATTCAACTTTTTTTTTTTTTTTTTTTTTGGATTCCAAAATTCACCTGCTTTAGCAGAAATTACATCTTTCTTGGATAAAAATGCAAGTGTTTTGTTTAAAATTTAACAATGTTGTTGAAAAGTCATACTTTTTGATTGAAAATTCTGCTGTTTTGTTGAAAATTCACTTTTTGGTTAAATTTAATATTTTTGTGTTGAAAAGAGAACTGAAATCTTTTCTGGCTGAAAATTCACCTGTTTTAAAAGAAATTTCATCTTTCTTGGACAACTATAGAATTTTCAATAGGAATAAGTTAAATTTGCAGTTCAAAAAATTACTTTCAACCAAAAAAACTAACTTTGAAGAAAATATTTACATTTTCAAACAATGTGATGAATTTTCAAATAAAATTGTAAATATTCAACTGAAATAGTTGAATTTTATGCCAGAAAGATGAATTTTTAACTAAAATGATGAATCTTTAACTAGAATAATGGAATTTTTTACCAAAAAAATTAATCTCTACCAAAAAAGACGAATTTTTAACAAAATAAATACATTTTTAACTGAAAAATATAAATTGTCAACTGAAATAGTTGAAGTTTAAACAAAAAAGATGAATTTAGAATCAATAAGATTAATTTCTACTTCAATTGGAATACTAGTTACGTTTTCAGTTTTAAACAAAATCAACTGAAAAATATCAAAAGAAGAAACAAGTTTTCAATCGAACGGTTCATTTTTCAACCAAAGAAATAAATTTTTAATTAAAACCATGAATCTTTCGTAAAAAAAATAATAGTTTTAAACAAAAGAGTTTAACTTTCAACCAAATAATTTTATTTCCAACCTAGAAACCAAACCAAAAAAAGTCGATTTCTTCACAAAATATGTGAATTTTTAACAAAATAGTTGAATTTTCAATTAAAAAAGACAAATTTTCATAAAAACTGATGAATTTTCAACCAAAAAATATAACTAAAACAATTAAATTTTCAACCAAAAAGATGAATTTTTGAACAAGTAGGTTAATTTTTAAATAAAAAGATTAATTTTCCACCAAAAAATACAATTTTTTAACAAAATACATGAATTTTCAACAAAATAGTTGACTTTTTAATTAAAAAAGACAATGTTTCAACCTCATAGTTGAATTTTAAACTGAAAAAAAAAAATTTTCAACCAAAAATGGAAAGTTAACATTTTTAGTGGAAAAAAATTAATTTTAAGCCAAACATAAGAGTTTCAAATGAAAAAATGAATCTTCAACTGAAATTGTTGAATTTTAAACCAAAAAGATGATTTTTAACTGAAAGGATGAATCCTCAACTAGAATAATTAAATTGTTGACTAGAAAAATTAAATTTTCAACCAAAAATTGAATAATTGAATTTTTAGTGAAAAAATAAATGTTCAACCAAAGAGATGACTTTTTGACTAAAATTATATATATAACTAAAATTATTATATATTCAACTGGAATAATAGTTAAATTTTCAGTTAAAAAAAAATAATAATTTTCAACCAAAAACACATCCCAAGAAAAAAATTTAAAAAAAATGTTTACCAAAAAAAAAATAATAATTTTCAACAAAATAAAGTTTCAACCAAAGAAATTAATTTTCAACTAAAAAATTATGAATCTTCATAAAAAATGAATTTTTAATCAAAAAGCTGAATTTCCTACTAAAAAGACAAATTAAGAAAATAGATGAATTTTCAACTGGAGACGGTCAATTTTTAACAAAAAATAAAATAGTTAAACTTTCTTTTCAAAAACAAATTAATTTTAAAAATGAAAATTCAACAAAATAGTTTAATATTCAACTAAATTGATGAATCTTTTGCAAAAAAATTATTTTTTAACCATATACTTGAATTTTTAATCAAAAAGATTAACTTCATACTAAAAAAAGCCATTTTTTAAGAAGATACATGAGCTTTCAACAAAATAGTTAAATTGTCAACTAAAAAACTCAATTGTTAAAAAAAACTGGAATCGTTGAATTCTTAGTTTAAAAAATTAATTTAAAAAAAATTTTTTTTTTAATAAAATGGTTAAAGTTTCAACCAAAGAAAGAATAATAAAATTTTCAGTTAAAACCATTAATTATCAACAACAAAAAACGAAAAAATTTCAACAAATTAGTTAAAATTTTGAAACAAAAAAAAACTTCTTGTAATCTCTTATAATTCCTTTGAATTTGTTAAAATCCTTAAAATCTCCTTGGAATTTGTTGAAATTCTCTTGAAATTTTTTGAAAATTTTTAAAACCTTTTGACATTTCCAAATGATGAGACGGCGGATGTTATTTTAGCCCAATCTGCGAATATTTTTGAAGTAAAAAAAAAAAAAATAGTTGCACCAGCGAGCAATTTGAAAAAAATAGTAGCATTACTGTAATCTTTTTGAAAATAGTGCCCAAATAGTTGTAAGGAAGAAATAATTTTTTTAACTGAAACGAAAAATAATGAAAAAATTAATTAATTTTAATTAAATACTTTTCTAATTTAAATTTTAAAAAATTTAATTTATTTATAATAATTCTTATGATTATCAATCATATTATAATATATATTCTTATTTATTCATAATCATACATTTATTTATTTATAATTTAAAAACTTCATATTTACCGTATAATACTCTGCAACAGCCTTGACTTGTTCGTAATCGTCAGCTCGGGCCAAAGCTGCCAATCCATCAGGATTTAATCGACCACATCGTGGATATAATTTCGCCCGATCGTCTTTTCCCAACTCGGTTCCAAAGGAATTAATTGTGATGATGATAGCTCGCCTGTCCGCCTCAAACTGAACAAAAAGCATCTATATTCAGGGTTCACAGCGCAAAAGGAGCTCAAAAAAGGGGAAATATGGTAATTTTTTCATGAAAAAGGGGAAAGATTAAACATTTATTTTTAAATATCGAAATGAAAAAACAATCTTTTTATAACAAATGTTATACTTTAAAAAAATGTCAATGATTCTTCAATGATTTCTGCCATTAAAGAATTTATTTTTAAAAATTGGATACTTTCAATGTAAATTTAAAACTTCTCTCTTCAGTAGAGCGAAGTAAAAATTCTAAAATTAATCGAATCGTTTGAGCTAAGGGATAAAAATTTGTGGGTCGAAATCCAAAATAAGTGAAGAAAACAATTTTTTAATCGGTAAATATCTTCTGTTCTCTTTTTGAAATTTACAAATAAAAATTGTAACAATTCTCAAAAAAAAATGTTTGCCTTATTAAACATTTTTAAAAATGTACTAAAATATGTTTTTTGGATTGATTGGAACCTAAAATTTCTTCAGCTTGAACCAAAGAAAGATGGTATTATTCTTTATTTCGAAAAATTAACAAAAACAAATTACATAAATTCTTAACCAAATATTTGAATTTTCAAAATAAAAAAGATCAATTTTGAACCAAAAATTGAATTACTACATTTTCATTTGAAGAAACTAATTTTCAAATGAAAAAACCAATTTTCTACCAAATTATTGATTTTTGAGCAAAAAAAAAGAACTTTCTACAATATATTCTAATTTTCAACTAAAAAATATAAGCTTTCATACAAAAAATAATTTTCAACCAAAAATTGCAATTTTCAGTTTGAGAAAATGAATTTTTAACAAAGTAGTTTGATTTTTGACAAAGTAGCTTGATTTTCAACCAAAAAGACAGCTTTTCAACAAAATAAATATATTTTCAACCAAGTAGTTAAATTTTTAACCAAATAGTTGTATTTCTGACTAAAAAAGATCAATTTTCAAACACAAAATGGAATAGTTCAATTGTGAGTTTTAAAAATTAAATTTCAACGAAAAAAAACTTCAACAATAGTTAAATTTTCAAGTAAAGATTTGAAAAAATTAAAAATTGCTCAAGCTAGAACATTAAAAATTGCAGTTGATGAATTTGGAATATTCCATTTTTTAATTGAGTATTTAACTTTGTACATTTCAAATAAAATATGTAAATCTTCTAATAATTTTTCAAAAAGTACTGTATATTTTGTAACTGTTCCAATTTTATATTGGAAATTCGAAATTTCGATTTGAAATCAAACTTTTCACGGAATACTTGACACTTCCATTTAAAAGAACCTCATTATTAAATTAATTTCTGGTAATATTTATTGTTAAAATACATTTTTCAGTTATGAAAAGCCTGAAATATATGTTTTTTGGAAACAGAATTTGTGATTAGAAATGAAAATATTTCCATTGATTTCTACATTTTTTAATGGATTTTTACGGATTTCGAAAGATATGAAGGAGCACGACTGAAAAATACCGAAAAATAAAATTCCTGATGCTGTACAATCCCCGACAGAAAATTTCCAAATTATAAAATTCCCAAATTTAAATAATTAAATTTATTATAAATATTATTTATTTATTAAAAGTACAATAATCAAATATTTTTATCAACCAACAAATTTCTTTTTAAAGTTTCTAAAATTATTGTTTGAATTAAAAATTACAATAATTGAAGAAAAAACTTCATCAAGAATGAATAAAAATATGTATAAAAAAGGTAAATATTTAAATTCGGAAATGTTATATTTCGGGAATTTTCCAGTTGGGATATTCTATAATTTGGCTATTTTCTATCGGGAATTTTCCAAGTCGGGAATGTTATTATTCAGGAATTTTTCAAGTAGGGAATTTCATTATTCGGCATTTTTATTTTTCGGGAATTTGATTATTCGGGAATTTTCCAAGTAGGAAATTTTATTTTTTGTGAATTTTTCAAGTAGGGAATTTTATTATTCGGGAATTCCCCAATTCGGGAATTTCATTATTCGAAAATTTTACATTATCTGGAATTTTATTATTCAGGAATTTTACAGTGTTGGAAATTTGATTATTCGGGATTTTTCCAAGTAGGTAATTTTATTATTCGGAAATTTGACAGTATCGGGAATTTTATTATTTCGTAATTTTGTAATTCGGAAATTGGATTATTCGGAATTTTTTTGGGCATTTTATTATTCAGGAATTTTATTTTTCGGGAATTTTCTAATTCGTGAATTTTATTATTCTGGAATTTTACATTGCCGAGAATTTTATTATTTGGGAATTTCATGATTCGAGAATTGGATTATACAGGAATTTTATTTTTCGGGTATTTTCCATTTAGTGAATTTTATTATTCGGAAATTTTTTTATTCCGGAATTTCGTAATTCGGGAAATTGATTATTCGGGAATTTTATTATTGGGTAATTTTATTTTTCTGGAATTTTATTTTTCGAGAGTTCTCCAATTCGGAAATTTTATTATTCGTAAATTTTACAGTACCGGAAATTTATTTATTCGAGAATTTTATTATTTGGGATTTTGCCAATTTGGGAATTTTATTATTCGCAAATTTTACAGCATCGGGAATTTTTTTATTCGGTAATTTTCCAATTCGGGAATTTTACAGTATCCGGAATTTTATAATTCGCAAATTTTATTATTCGGGAATTTTACAGTGTCGAAAAATTTGATTTTTCGGGAAGTTTCCAAGTAGGTAATTTTATTATTCGGAAATTTGACAGTATCGGGAATTTTATTATTTCGTAATTTTATAATTCGGGAATTTTATTATTTCGTAATTTTATAATTCGGGAATTTTATTATTTCGTAATTTTATAATTCGGGAATTTTTCAAGTAGGGAATTTCACTATTCGGGAATTGTATTTTTCGGGAATTTCATTTTTCGCGAATTTTATTATTCGGGAATTCTCCAATTCGGAAATTTTATAATTCGGAAATTTGATTATTCGGGAATTTTATTATTCGGAAATTTGGCAGTATCGGGAATTTTATTATTTCGTAATTTTGTAATTCGGAAATTGGATTATTCGGAATTTTTTTGGGCATTTTATTAGTCAGGAATTTTATTTTTCAGGAATTTTCTAATTCGTGAATTTCATAATTCTGGAATTTTACATTACCGAGAATTTTATTATTTGGGAATTTCATGATTCGAGAATTGAATTATTCAGGAATTTTATTTTTCGAGAATTTTTTTTGGGGTATTTTCCATTTCGTGAATTTTATTTTTCGAGAATTTTATTACCGAGGAATTTTATTTTTCGAGAGTTCTCCAATTCGGAAATTTTATTATTCGTAAATTTTACAGTACCAGGAATTTTTTTATTCGGGAATTTTATTATTTGGGATTTTTCCAATTCGGGAATTTTATTATTCACAAATTTTACAGCATCGGGAATTTTTTTATTCTGTAATTTTCCAATTCGGGAATTTTACAGTATACAGAATTTTATAATTTGGGAATTTCATGAATCAAAAATTGGATTATTCAGGAATTTTTTGTTTTGTTTGAGAATTTAATTTTTCGGGAATTTTCCATTTCGTGAATTTTATTATTCGGGAATTTGACAGTATCGGGAATTTTATTATTTCGTAATTTTTTAATACGGAAATTGGATTATTCGGAATTTTTTTGGGCATTTTATTATTCTGGAATTTTACATTACCGAGAATTTTATTATTTGGGAATTTCATGAATCGAGAATTGGACTATTCAGGAATTTTATTTTTCGGGAATTTTCCATTTTGTGAATTTTATTATTCGGGAATTTTTTTATTTTGGAATTTCGTAATTCGGAAAATTGATTATTCGGGAATTTTATTATTGGGTAATTTTATTTTTCGGGAATTTTATTACTCAGGAATTTTATTTTTCGAGAGTTCTTCAATTTGGAAATTTTATTATTCGTAAATTTTACAGTACCGGGAATTTTTTTATGCGGGAATTTTATTATTTGGGATTTTTCCAATTCGGGAATTTTATTATTCACAAATTTTACAGCATTGGGATTTTTTTTATTCTGTAATTTTCCAATTCGGAAATTTTACAGTATCCGGAATTTTATATTATCCGGAATTTTATAATTCGGGAATTTTATATTATCCGGAATTTTATAATTCGGGAATTTTATATTATCCGGAATTTTATAATTTGGGAATTTCATGAATCGGGAATTGCATTATTCAGGAATTTTATTTTTCGAGAATTTCATTTTTCGGGAATGTTCCATTTCGTGAATTTTATTATTCAGGAATATTACAGTATCGGGAATTTTATTATTTGGGAATTTCATAATTCGGGAAATTGATTATTCGGAAATTTTATTATTCGGGAATTTTATTTTTCGGGAATTTTATTTTTCGAGAGTTCACAAATTCAGAAATTTTATTATTCGTAAATTTTACAGTACCGGGAATTTTATTATTCGGGAATTTTGTTAATTGGGATTTTTCCAATTCGATAATTTTATTATTCGGAAATTTGACAGCGTCGGGAATTTTTTTATTCGGTAATTTTCTAATTCGGGAATTTTACAGTATCCTGAATTTTACAATTCGGGAATTTCATTATTTGGGAATTTGATTATTGGGGAATTTTATGTGGCTGGAATTCTCCAATTCAGGAATTTTATTATTCGGAAATTTGACAGTATCGGGAATTTTATTATTTCGTAATTTTGTAATTCGGAATTTTTCTGGGCATTTTATTATTCAGGAATTTTATTTTTCGGGAATTTCCTAATTCGTGAATTTTATTATTCTGGAATTTTACATTACCGAGAATTTTATTATTTGGGAATTTCATGATTCGAGAATCGGATTATTCGGAAATTTGATTATTCGTAAATTTTACAGTACCGGGAATTTTTTTATTCGGGAATTTTATTATTTGGGATTTCGCCAATTTGGAAATTTTATTATTCACAAATGTTACAGAATCGGGAATTTTTTTATTCTGTAATTTTCCAAATCGGAAATTTTACAGTATCCGGAATTTTATAATTTGGGAATTTTATTATTTGTGAACTTCATGAATCGGAAATTGGGTTATTCAGGAATTTTATTTTTCGAGAATTTAATTTTTCGGGAATTTTCCATTTCGTAAATTTTATTATTCGGGAATTTTATTATTTGGAAATTTCATAATTCGGGAAATTGATTATTCGGGAATTTTATTTGTCGAGAGTTCACAAATTCAGAAATTGTATTATTCGTAAATTTTACAGTACCGGGAATTTTTTTATTCGGGAATTTTGTTAATTGGGATTTTTCCAATTCGATAATTTCATTATTCGGAAATTCTACACCATCGGGAATTTTTTTATTCGGTAATTTTCCAATTCGGGAATTTTACAGTATCCTGAATTTTATTATTGGGGAATTTTATTTCGCTGGAATTCTACAATTCAGGAATTTTATTATTCGGAAATTGTACAGTATCGTGAGTTTTATTGTTTGGGAATTTTCCAAGTCAGGAATTTTTTTATTCGGAAATTTTCTAATTCGGGAATTTTACAGTACTGGGAATTCTTTTTTCGGAAATTTTTCAATTCGGTAATATTATAAACTGTTCGGGAATTTTACAATTAAGGAATTTTGCACTATCGGGAATTGAATTATTTTATTTCAGTTTTAATTCAATTTAAATTCGTGGAATCTCAAATCATTTTAAAACGACTGAGAAATACTGAAAAATAAAATTCGCTACGCTGTAAAATTCTCGAATTGGAAAATACCCGAATAGTTTATAATATTACCGAATTTGAAAACTCCTTAATTATAAAATTTCCGACATAAAATTGCCGAATTATACAGTATCCAAACTAGAAAATTCCGGAATTCAAATATTTAAACAAAATTGTTTTTCAATTAATTTATAAATGATTGCTTGAATTCAAAATAACAATAATTCTATAAAAATTGTATTAAAAAATTAAAGGTAAGAACACCTGTGTCTCAAACGGAAAAAAAAATTTTTCTCTGAATTTTTCTCCGAATCTAATAACATTTTCCACATTTTTTTTTGATAAAAATATTTTGTTTTTGGTATTTTTAAATTTTAAATTCAATTATTTTATTATACAATATACATTTATGTACTTTGTTGAAAATTCGTCCTTTTTTTGATAGAAAATTTATATTCTCGATTGAAAATTCGACTATTTTGTAAAATTTGATTTTTTTTAGTTAAAAAATTCAACTTATACGTTGAAAATTCATGTAATTGGTTGAAAATTCTTTATTTGCAGAAAATTAATCTTATTCGCTATAAATTCTTCGTTTTTGGCAGGAAATTTATCTTCTTGGTTGAAAATTCATTAGAAAATTCATGTTTTTGGGTTGTAAATTCTACTATTTTTTTTCAAAAATTCGTCTTCATGATTTTAAAATTAAACATTTTGGATGAGATTTTTTTTCTTCATTGATTAAAAAATCATTCTTGGTTGAAAATTCAACTCCTACGTTGGAAATTCGTATTTGTTAGTATAATTTAACAGTTTTTTATTGAAAATTAAAATTTTTTGGTGGAAATATCAACTATTGCACTTTTTGTTGCGAATTAATTTTTTTATCAAAGATTTATCAGTCTGTTTGAAAATTGAACTATTTTGTTGAAAATTCCCTTTTTCTTCGTTAAAAATAATTTATTATTTTAACTAAAACTGTAATAATAAAATTTTACATTAATTTATTATTTATTAAACGCCCGTACTTTTAGCGTAAAATATTTTAGGTGCTCAAACTTGAATTACATTTAATATTAAAATTTTAAAACTATACAGTTTCTTTCTAAAAAAATTGTTTCCTCTTTCCAAATAAAATTCTTTTTTTTTTACAAATAAAGGAATCGAACTTACGGCCAGTATTTCACACATCGTATCGGCAGTCGTACCGCCGATATCTTTACAGAACTTGTAAAAAGCCTCGAGATATGCTTTGTACAAAGTGTTCCTGATGATCTCGATGTTCATCTCGTCCAAGTCCTGCTCGGAAATGCAATCGACGAAGAAAGGAGCTGAAAATTAAAGTCGATTTAATTTCAAGTTCGTGTTTTTCATTTTTTTATTACTGATATTAAATTTAAATAAAAATTACAATTCTTCGAAGAATTAAAATGCAAAAAAAAACGAGAATCCGAGCATCAAATTTGGACTCGATTCAAAAAGTATTTTTAAAAATTCAAAGGATTTGAAATATTCCTTTGAAATCACTTAAAATTATTTAAATCTTCTAAAAATGTTAGGAATTTAAAAAAAAAATTAAATACCATAAAATCTTTAAAATTCATTTGAATTACTTCAATTATTGAAATCTATTAAAAATACCCTGAAATATTTCAAATCCTTCAAAACCTTTTGAAGCCCTTAAAAATTCCTTGGAACTTTTAAAAATACCCTAAAATATTTCAAATTCTTCGAAATCCCTTCAAATGATTCAAATCAATTGAAAAATCTTTGGAATCTTTTACAATACCCTAAAATGTTTCAAATAAATTGAAGTCTTTTGAAGTAACTTGAAAATTTATTTTTATTTTTAAAATTGTTAGAAAATCATTTTTTTGTTTGTTAAAAATGAAGGTTTACGGTTGAAAATTAATCTGTTTTAGTTAAGGATTCAAGTGTTTTCTTGAGAAATCGTCTTTTTGGGTTATATTCAACTGCATTTTATTTAACATTAAATTTTTTTCTGGTTTAAATATCAACTATCACTATTTTGATGGAAACTAGTGTTTTTAGGTTGAAAATACAACTGTTTTATAGAAAATTCGCCTTTTTGAGTTAGAAATTAAGCTTTTTGTTTGAAAATTAATACGTTTTAGTTGAGGATTCAAGTATTTCTAAATTTCTAAATTAATTTTTTTGTTGAAAATTTATATTTTTTGGTTGAAAATTCAACCGGTTCACAGAAAATGTATCTATTTGGCTTAAAAATTTAACTATTTTATTAAAAATTCACCTTTTTTGGTAGAAATTTTAATTACTTAGCTAAAAGACGAACTACTTCTTTTAAAATTCATAATTTAGCTGATTTTTTCTTTGGTTAATTTTTTTTAACTGAGAATTTAACTAATTCGTTGAAAATTCAACTGATTGGTTATACATTTTTTTGTTAAAATTTTACACTCTTGGGTTGAAAATTCAACTGCTTTACAGAAAATTCGTCTCTTTGGTTTGAAAATTCAACAATTTGTTAAAAAATTTAACTATTTTGTTAAAAATCCGTTTTTTGTTAGAAAATTAATTTTTCTTATTGAGAATGCATCTGTTTGTTTGAAAATTAATAAGTTTTATTTGAGGATTCAAGTATTTTGTTTAAAATTAGTCTAAATTGGTTAAATCCAACGATTTTTTATTTTAAATTAAAATCCTCTTTCTTAAAATATCAAATTTTACCTTTTTCATTGGAAATTATTCATTTTAGTTGCATTTTTTTTTGTTCTTAGAAATTATTTTTCAAGTTGAGCATTTAACTAATTTTTTAAAAATTCGATTGATTGGTTCTAAATTTATTTTTTTGTTGAAAATTTATATTTTTTGGTTAAAAATTCAATTACTCAATAACTTAATTAATTCATTCATTCTTTGAAAAGGAATAATTTTAGTTGAAATCTTTTTTTGTTAAAAAATATTTTTTAAGCTTAGAATTTAACTAATTTGTTGAATATTCAACTGATTTTTTTGTTGGAAATTTATATTTTTCGATCAAAAATTCAATTGTTTTATAAAAAATTCGCCTAATTGACTTGAAAATCCAATAATTTGGTAGAAAAACTATTTTATTGAAAACTCATCTATTTTGATAGAAAATAAATTTTTGTTACTAAAAATGCAATTTTTTTGTAAAAACATTTATTAATTTCAAGTAAAATCCTATTTGTTGATATATCAACTATTACATTTTTTGTTGAAAATTCATGATAATAGTTGAAATTCCCGTTTTTTTTGTTAAAAATTATTTTTTAAACTGAGAATTGAACTAATTTGTTGAAAATTCAACTGATTGGTTGTGAATTTATTTTGCTGTTGAGAATTTAAATTCTTGGGCTGAAAATTCAACTGTTTTATAGAAATATTAGAAATTAAACTGCTAGTTACAAAATTTATTATTTTCAATTAAAAAACTTTTTGTTGAAATATCAATTATTACATTTTTCGTTGAAAATTCTTTTCTTTTCAATTCAATTACTAGGCAAAAGACAAACTACTTCGTTCAAAATTAATTTTGTTGTTTGAAAATTCATATTTTTAGTTAATTTTTGTGTTTTCAAAAATTATATTGTACACAGAATTGAACGAATTTGTAGAAAATTCAACTGATTGGTTGTAAATTTGTTTTTTTTTTGTTGAAAATTTATATTTTTGGGTTTAAAATT
>CAKNXH010044467.1:0-12408 GCA_932178445.1 Andricus quercusramuli
TTATTAAATTTATTAATAATTTATTAAATTAAATAAGTCGTAACAAAGTGATAATACTGGAAAGTGTTATTAGAATGAAATATTTCAATATAAATAATTATATAAAAATTTAATTTAATTCAAAAGAAATATTTTTTGTAAAAAATTCATCTATTTTGGTGAAAAGTTTGAAAATGTTAGTATATACTACTGAAAAATTGATATACTCGGTAGGTAATGATTGTTGCTTGTTAAAAATCAATGTTTCTGTCACAACATTCATCATTTTAGTGAACGCAGAACAATATTTTTGTGATTTATGGTTGTGTCGAAAATTATCATCATCGGGTTGAAAATGCGACTGTTTTCGAGATAATTCGCCTATTTGGCTTACAAATTCAAGAAGTTTGTTTAAAAACTACTTGGTTGAAAGATTCACTTTTTGGTTGAAACTTTTTCTCCTTGGGCAGAATCCCGGTAAGAAGGCTTGAATAGAATATGATTGAAAAATGCAATTCCTGTGAATACCTGATTTTCCCTTCTTTTTCTTATATCACAAACATTATTAGAAAGAAGCAACTGCTATTCCTGTCAATACACTTTGAAAAATATAAATTTCTGAGGAATATAATAGAATTTAGTAGAATTATTAAAGTCATACTAACATTTATTTCATCTACATTGAATTCAAATTTTCAATTTATTTAATATAATTAATTGTTAATTATAATAAATTATATTTTTAATTTGGGTATCACAGAATCTATATTACACTTAATTCAGTTCATTATACTGAAATTTAGGATAATACATTAGATATAAATCCAATGTTAATTTCTGGAATTCAAATCACTTGGTCTCTCCGAAGTGCAAACTTGAATTCATTTAAATAGACCCTTCCTAACTTATATTCCAAAAGGGATAATTCAAACAATTTTAAACACACATTTCTTGAATGAATTAGAGTGAATTATGTACGCTTCAAGTCTATCCTGCTTTACGGAATACTGAGAGAAGCTTATAAGTTTTCATTTGGAGGACAATATTTAGTATTTGTATTTATAAAATATTATTGTTCCGTATTTCTTCAGTCATCAAATGTTCTCGTATATAATTTAGTTTATAATTCAAACAAGATAGATGATTAGTACTGTTTCAGATCATATGTAATGTAACAATTGAAAATTGAAGTTCAAATAAAGCCCAAGAATGATATTAGTTGATATTATGTATTGAACTGTATAGAATGTGTCGCAGCGCCACCTGGTGAAATATATATTGTGCAAGGAGCGTTCGCGACGCAAAAACTCTTCTCCTCATCACGGATTAGCTCTCGTGTAGCTGTTTGATGCTGCCTGACGGGGAGCACCTCTCTGGGAGCAAGAGTAGGCGGTCAGCAGTGGTGACCTCGAACACGATTTCTGACGTCGGTCCACATCTGCTAGCCTAACCGTTTGCTACGCGTTCGCGTGGTCCGAACGCGTTGAGAGCTGCCTAGTGTTCAGCTAGCCACGACCATTCCCTCTCTGCTCTCCACACGACTCTTCCTACGTCGGGTAGCGCGAACGGACCTTTAAGTTCCTAAGACTGGGAAAATATGAACAGGCGAGGAGTGCGTTAGGAACGCTTGGAACGCTCGCCCAGTATTTCGCTCCCAGTCCCTGCCTATTTTAAAGTGTAAGGTGGAAAAATGAACTATTTTCTACACCTAATCTTTAATTTTCTCAAGTTAGGTAATTCATATTCGACTATTAGAAATTACCTCTAATTTGATTTACTCTTTTCTCATTATGAGCATTAAATAAAAAAATGTGCTTTCCTAAATTCAAAGGTTCTAATAAAACATCTCCTACAGAACATTCAAGAACGAGAGTTTTTATTAAATAGTCTTATAAATGGTTAATTAGCAAATTATAAAATAAAAAAATCCCCAAATTAGCATTTAAAAGTTAAAAATTAAACCATTTTCTATAAAATTTATTGAAATGTGTACATTTTTTGAATTATAACCCAGAAAGTTAATTCAAATTGAACGCCTCAATAGTTGGACATTTAAAAATTGCGAACTTCCAAAAAACCATAATATTTCAATTTAAAAGCCTCATATATTAAACGATTCGTGAAGCTTCATTTTAAATCTTTAGAATTTTGAAAATTTGAATTTCAAATTCGTTATGTTTAATGATCCTTCATTTCTAAATTACAATAATATTAAATACTAAGCCTTAGCTCCTTATTATACAATTAATTTTATTTAACGAAGGTTTTTCAATTTGAAGTTTTAAAAAAATTTAACCAGGGTATCTAACGTCCTGGAAAGCCCTGGAAATCTGGAAAAATCATTGAATTATTTTTTATCTGGAAAAACCTGCAAAAGTCGTTGAATTTTTCTGAAGGTCCTGGAATTTTTATTCCCTTAAAGGAAAAGTAGGTTTTCAAACTTGCTTTCTGCTGAGCGAAAGAAATTCTGAACAGTTTTTGGTGGTTTTCATTTAAATTCTAATAGTTTAGTTTTGTTCACAAGTAGAAAAATACACCTTTTCAACAACAGATTGTTCATTTTATCACCGAGGAAATCACGAAGCTATAATCGAAAATATTTTAGATTTTCTCATTGATATCTGATTTTTTTTTATTTTTAACAACGATTTCATTAAAAATGTTTGATTAAATAATATTTTGCCGTTAATATATTGAAATTAATTAAAAATTCTACGTGTAATGAGCTTTTATTCATAAGAACTGGTTGAACTTTGAGTCAGTTATGCCACATTATTCTTGCAGTGTAGCTGTAGGTCAGAGAAAACCCGGAAATTCGGGAAAGTCAGTATGAACAATTTTTTTTTTATAGTTTAACTTCTGGGTTAAAAGTTGCACTACTTTGTTGAAATTTGTTTTTGGTTGAAAATTCTGGGTGTGAAATTGGTATTTTTCGCTAGAAATTTTACCTATATTACTGGTCAGGGAATATGAAAAATTGATCAGGGAGCCTTCAGGGAGAAGTCAGAGATTATTCGTGAAATATCGAGAACGAATTTTTGCGGTCGCCTTTTAGCTAGGGTTTCTCATCAATTTCATCTTTTGTACCGTCAAAACTGAGTACTGCATCAGCGAACATCGAGCATTATTTTTTATAATAGCTGTCGCTATAGTTGGGATTTCAGCTGCTAAATCAGTTCACAATTTGATAACTCGTCAAATTTCACACAATTCTATTAAAAAAAAGTTTATTAAATTCTTATATGAACCTTTTTTTTTTTATTTTCACTAGATCTACGATTCCTACTATGTTTCTTGAAAAGAAGTTTTTCACCGTAGAAAAGGTACCTGGAAAAATGTATTTTTTCCATTCTGGAAAACCTGGAAAAGTCCTTGTAATATTTTTTGAAGAAACGCTAGACACCCTGATTTAACTTTTACATATAAAGTATTAATAACTCTCAATCTTCATTTTATTAATACCGTATAGCGGAGTAAAAATGCTAAAATTAATCGAATCCGTTTGATCTGAGGAAAAAAACTTCTGAACTGATATCTGAAAAAAGTAAGGAGACAAATTTTTGAAATGGGTTGATATCTTATGTTCTCTTTTTTCATTTAAAAATTCAAAATGGAAATAGACATTAAAAGAACAATTTGCCTCTTTTACAATTTATAAAAAATGTAAAAAAGTGTTTTTTTACATTGAGTGAAATGTACACTTTTTTGGGATAATTTGAACATGTCGAAGCTGAAATTCCTTCAGCTTGGACCAAACAAACATGTTATTATGTAACTTCAATTAAAAAAATTCGTGTCATTTAAAACTTTACAAAATCATTAAACAAATTCAAAATCCTAAACAGCCAACATTCGTGAAGCACACAAAAATTTTTTCCCGAAAAAGGAAAATGATAAACAGTTTCTTTAGTTCGAGCTGAAAAAAATGTTCGGTTTCACATAACTTTTTTCAACATGTGTGCATATTTTTTACATATGTTCAAAAAATTCTACATTGGCCAAAAAATTTAATTGGATTTCTAATTTTTCACTTTTGTTTACTAGTGAAAACTGTACGTCTAAAAAATTCACCATAATTTTTGAACCAACAGGGACATTCCTCTTTATTTTACAAAAATTGAAAATTTCAAGTAAACAAATCTTTTTGTCTTAGCTTCAGCGATTCGATTAATTTTTTAGCATTTTCACTCATTCCTAGTCGATAGTCCAATATTTTAAGCGTTTCAGTCCCTATAATGCACTTGAAAAAATTTTCTACAGGTATTTGTATTGATTGCATTAATTTTTGCTCTAGAGAACTTTTGTGGGATGGAAAAAAGAAGCAAAAGAAGGTGCATAGTGCAGTCAAACTTCCTCAGGAATAAATGCTGGCGCACACAATTTACTTGCAATTTGTAGGTTAAAGGCTCATGTGATATTCATCTATTTCCAAGTACTATTTCGAAAATAGTATACTCGTAAGTACGTTGCTTACAATGACACGACAGCGTTCAGGATTGAGATCCAACATGCAAGACTGATCTAACTTATTGATATTATATCAGTTATACTATGACATAATATATTGTAGTATTTAAGTCTTTTAGAAGTTTGCATGAAAATGTACTGCCACTTATGCAACTATTTTTGTAACACGAATTTAAAAAATTTAATCACTCACTGGCGCGTTTTTCACAGCCTCGTTGAAACTAGTGTATACGAATGCTCTGTGCCTCAATGTGGAAGAAGGTATTCTTCACTCAACTCTTTCAAACGACACTTCAAGGTAGAACATCATTTCTACTTTCCATCAGCAAATAACAATGTTAATAATTGTGGTAACAATCGATCTTCAGTAGAGCCAGTTGTTGATAATTCAAACTTTAATGTTCCTTCAGAGCCTAGTGATGCAACAAATCAAACTAACCTGAACCCTGACAACGCGAATAATTTGTCTAAAAGTCCTTGCATGGGCCATGTTGATGAATCAAACGATTCCTCTCTTCTAAGACCTCCAGTCGCGAATAATGAAACTAGTTTTTCAGAAATAGTTCAATTCCAACTGATGCGCATGATAACGAACTTTTACAGCAAGCCTTCCATTCCCCGAAACATAGTTCAGTGTGTAATTGAAGAAATGCATAATTTTAATACGGTGTCTATACAGATGATTCAAAATGCTGTTGAAAAAGTTTTCTTAAAAAACGCAGTTCCGCTTGATCAAAAAAAAGAAATCAATAACATGTTTCAAGTGTTGCATTCAGCTCTTAAAGAAAATAGCACTGAACATTTGAGGTTTAAGAAGTTAAGAGAGGCTGGACTTTTGATCGATCCTTTTTCTCATTTAATTGGAGAAGATTTTGAATTAAGAAATGGAATAGATTCACCGAGAAATCGGTTCGCTCAAATAGTTCCATTACGAACAGTTCTCAAATCTTTCTTAGAAAATGGCGATGTTCTCGATTGCATTCTTGAATATATGGATTTTCTTAAAATTCCTAGTACTGTTATGTCAAACGTTATGCAAGGAAAAGTATTCAAAAGAACGCGTGTTGCATTCCCGGGAAAAGTATTAATGGCTTTATCAATGTTTTTTGATGCGTATGAGACAGGAAATGGTCTGGGTTCTCATTGTGGTGTTCACAATTTAGGAGCTGCATATATCATTTTGCACTCAATTCCTCCTGCTTATCGAAGCAGTTTACAAAACATATTTCTAGCTATGCTATTTCATTATGATGACCTAAAAAAGAACGGAAATAGTTGAATATTTTCAAACTTAATCGACGAATTTAATTATCTAGCTGAAACCGGGATACTAGTTGAAACTAAAACGAAAAAAATACAAGTCTACTTCACTCTCGTAGTGCTCGAAGGTGATAATCTTGGACTGAACAAAATATTGGGTTACTCTGAGAGTTTCTCAGCTAATCATTTTTGCAGAATATGTAAAATGTGCAAAGCTGATGCACAGTATGCGACTTTCGCTGATAATAGCCTTTTGAGAAACGAAATTAATTATGACGCGGACGTTAACAGCGATGATTTCGGATCAACTGGAATAAAAGAGGGCTGCGTTTTTAATAATGTTCGTCACTTTCATTGCGTCCGAAATATTATAGCTGATCTAATGCATGATCTTCCTGAAGGAGTTCTGGCATACGAAGCAGGATTAATTTTTCATGAACTAGTTCTCGTTGAAAAGGTTATCGATTTTGACATTTTCAATTCGATTTTGCGCACTTTTGATTTTCAATTTGAGTCAAACCGACCTCCAGCTATATCTATAGAACAATTGAAGAAAAAATATATCAAAATGTCGGCTTCAGAAATGATGAATTTTTGGACATATGCACCAATAATGTTCGGACGTTTCATTCAAGAAGATAATGTACTTTGGCAACTGTTTATTAAGCTACGACGTATCTTAGCTATATTAATGTCAAAGCAGTTTGATTTTGAATGCTTCGATTACCTGGATAATTTAATTGCTGAGCATCATGCACAATACATCGAGTTGTTTGGGCCGCTGAAGCCAAAACACCATTTCATGGTGCACTACTCGCTTGTTATAAGTATGATGGGACCCCTTGAACAACTCCAGGCGATGAGGGGTGAATCGAAACATAGGGAAGGCAAGTTAACGTCCAATTCCGTCTCTACACGGGTTATCATTTGTAAAACAATAGCCATAAAACAGCAACTAATGTTTTCAAATAGATTACTGTTAAACAAAGGATTTGATCCTGGATTTTCAAGTGGACGTTTGGAAGAGTTGAGCGGAACAACTTCTGATGCATTATTTCGTGCGATAAATTGTCAAACAGATGACTTTCTATCGGCTGATTTTGTAAAAGTTTTCAATACTCAGTATAAAATCGAATTTACAGTCATCATCAACGTGAGAGACGATTTCCCAGTGTTTGCGAAAATACGAGAAATTTTAATTTCTTACACAAACAACGATGTTATCTTTTTCTGCGACGTTTATAAATCTTTGGGATTTTGTGAGCATTTTTATGCCTATCATGTAGTTAAAACTACTAAAAAACAGTTTGTGAAACAGTCGGACTTGTGGACTTATCGTCCAGTTCTCATGTATAAACACAGCAACGGAAAAACATACGTTATAGCGAAAAATGAGGCATAATATGTATAGGATGCACATGAATATTCCTCATATTTTATTTTATTTAGTGTTTATTTCACGGAAATGTATATAGAATGTATATCGATCGAAAAAAATGTACTTTAATTTTTATTTATCCGAATTGTCAATTTGTCTCATTTTCGTTCTTTCGAATATATAATTTTTATATTTTTCCTATCACTGTTTGGCATACTTGTTGTTTTTCAAAATTTCTGTTTGCCATAGTTTTTATTTTATCCTTTGTTCGCCTTCATTTTTATATTTTCAAATTTCTATTTAGTATAGCTTTCATTTCACTAAATGAAAACCCATTTGCCATATATTTTTCTTTTTCCAAATTTTGATTTATCCTAATTTTGATTCCTCTGCATCATCATTTGTCATAATTTTAATTCTTACGAAGCAACATGTAACAGAAATTTCATTTTTCACAAGAAAATAGTAACCGCAAAAAAATAGTTGCTCAAAATTCAAATCAGCCAATTAGAAATTTGAATAAGAAACTGATTGGCTAATTTCAATTTCGTGTCATTATTTTTATAAGTGAGCCAGTTTTATGAAAAATGAAATTTATGTTAAATGACGATTCGGAAGAATGACAATTATGAAAAATAACAATTCGGAAAAATAAAAATAAGCGCATATATATTCGGCAAAATAAAAATGATGACCAACACTCATTAGGTAAAACAAATATTATGTAAAATAGTCATTCGGTAAAATAAAAATTAGGCACAATATTATTTGAAAACAATAAAAACGGTGTAAAATAGTGATTTGGTTTCACGATTTCCGGTCAAATGAATATTGGGGAAAATAGAATTTGGGGAATATGATCGTTCTCGGTTCTTGTTAACTAAGAAATACTTCCTTAGCTACAATTTTTTCACAATTAGGAATAAGGATTCCAATTTGCGTTTTTCTTGATCTCATTTATATAGTTTATGTATAATTATCTATTAAGAATATACAGCTGTGATGTTCCGATATAATTTTCATTGTTTTTCTTCATTTAGAATTAATAAAATATAACATACATAATATAGAGAATGGACATCTATATATTATATTATGTTATATTTTTGTTATATCCATTTCATTCTCCCATGTTTTATTTAATTTTTTTAATAATTTGAAAGAAATAAGTTTAATGTCAGCGATATTAATTTTTAATATCTCGGATATTTTGGTGAAATATCTTACATCGTAATTTTTAATATCTCGGTATATTTGGATCCAATATCATAGATTATATTGTTTAATATCTTGGATATTGCTAGGCAAAATCTTCTTTTTAATATCTACAGATGCTCTGCTTCAATATCTAGATTTCTGTCCCATAGTTAAATCGCTGAGATATTATCCGGTAATATCCATATATTCTGATCTAATATCTATTTTTCTCCGTGCACACAGTATATCATAAACTTGCATCAAAAGTGTAGACAGTATTTATGTTGCAAATTCCATTCTTATGATTTTCACTTCTTCCATTCTTGTTCTCCGTTGCACCCTTTCGTATACAATAGACAAAAACTAGCGCTACTACCTGTCTAATTGATGTTTTTCGAGGCTAGGGGTGTATGCGTAGGCGAGCTGATGGGAAAACTTTTTGATATTAATTTCCAATGCCTTTAGGGATATGATTATGGAGAAAAAATAACTTTTTCCAAAAATCAACCTTTTTCAAGCTAATTTCTTCGTAATAAACGACGCTACAACCGAACAAGTTACATTTTTTTTTGCTATGGCAGTGTCTAGTCGTCTGGAAAAATGCGGGAGTTGGAAAGGGGATGGACTGGTCGTCCCGAAAATTCCAGATAACTAGCCAAGTTTATGAAGAATATCTGATTACTCATCCCGAATTTCGGGACGACAAGACACTTGGTTTTTCTGTACGTAATCAGCGACAGACGTATGCCATAACAGAAAGGTAAGGATCCCAATAGGAAATTACAGACTTAAGTCGATGCTTACAACTGGCGCGGTTGCGAGCCAAGAGCAGCCAGGGTAAAAAAATTTTGTATGGGATTGATCTAGGAAAACATCTGGGCAATCGTATAGGTGTCGTCTCTCAGATAGTATAATAAAAGTATGGTATATGAGATGATCCCATACTTCATGTCTATTTGAATTATGTATGGTGGATGTATAGCTTAAATCTAGCTAAAGTATAACAAGGTATAGTCGAAGTATAGAAAGAGTATAGCTAAAATATATCTTAGAAGTATAGCTGAAGTTTAGCTGAAGTATAGCTGATGTATGGCTGATGTATGAATGAAGAGATAAAACGAAATGATTACAAGCGCTGTATTCTTGATGATGACATTGAACACCTGAAAGACATCAAACTAGAGATCCAGAATCATGACTATCACAGTATGAAAAAATATATATTTGTTGCAACTTCTAAATTTAGCAAAACTTTAGAAATACTTTATATTATCAAAATTACAACATTATGTCTTTTATCTGAATAATAAATTCCCACATAACACGCAATTTTGCCGACATATTGCTGCAATATTTAATTGAAACATTGGCAAAATTCTAAATGAATATTGCAGCAGCGTTCAAGCAACATAAAAATGTCCGACTCAGGCAATATTTGTCTGAAATATTTCAACAATATTTCAAGAGAATATTGAATCGGGTGTGCCGTATGTGTCTGCAAAGTGTCCGGGAAATATTGTCAAAATATTGTCTCTTAATTTTCAGTAATATTTCTGTGCAACGTTGCCGAGACATTCTTTCGAAAATGTCGTCTAAATTTCAGCAAAATATTGCCTTCATTGTTAAAATGAAAAAAAAATTAACATAAAAATTTGCTGGAGTCTAATCAACTCCATTCTGACCCTATATTAGATCAAAAATTCCGTTTTTTTCACCAGCGTAAAGAAATCAAGTACTCGTTATTTGAGTAGAATTAACTCTTGCGTGAATGGCATTTATTATGTCTGTAATAAAATACATCATATTAGACTAAGGAAGCATTTCGGAAATTGGTTGAATTTTGAAAAATTTAGTCGTCAATACGAATGTGAATGAGAAAAAAGTAATATAATTTCATTTATTAATTTTATAATTTCAACTTATCTTCCTCAAAATTGCCTTCTTCATCATCCAATTCTAGAAATTCACCTTTAATCTAATTTCCTTCATGAACGAGCTCGTATTTCAGGTCTCAGCCCTGTTGATCTTCTGCTTGCTTTCTTATCCCTAAAAAAGAATGCCGTTAATTCGTTTTGATACATTTATGAAAACATAAAAAATTTTACTAGCTTGTCAGTTTTTATTAGTTTTTCGAATATTTATTCACTTCAGAACATACCTACCACTTCAAAGTCTCCCCAATAAAAATTGAAGTGCATCAAATTCCCCGCATATCTGAAAAAAATAAGAGTTTTTTTATCTCATATAGTTTAGGAGATACAGCCTTGGGCATTTATATTTCCCTGAAATATTTGAAAAATAATATTTAGTTTCAGTTTTTGTGATGCAGCATATTTCTTGTGTACTGTAGACAAAAATAGTGGCAATATTAGTTGAATTTTTAGTTTATGTACTTTTATCATTCTACCGCAAATCGCAATAGAGACGAATGAACTTTCATAAAATTGCGTATTTTTCAGAAATTATGTTTAAAAAAAAAAAATCCTGGCCAGAAAAGTTGTTTAGCCCGCATCTTCCTTTGATGTTTTTAAAATTCAATGAAAAAAACGTGGAAAAAAATAAACAAGAATTCCTGGAAGTTTTTTTTCCCGTAAACGATGCGAAATTTGCAAAAGGTAATTTTTGCAAAACTTTTATAGATGTGTAATCTTATATCTGAATATTTTTTGTAACTTTCTTTGTTTCCGGAAAAAATGAAGAAATACGATTTTTCAAAATAATTCTTTTGAAATGGAAGCAGTGGTTTATCAAGAACGAAACACCCGAGACATGTGTTACATATTGCCAATTATTTCTAAAAAAAACTTCAAAAGTCGGGTTTTTAGAAATACTGAACTTTGAAAACAAATTCTCTTAATTTTTGATCATTTGCGGGCAATCTTCGAATGACTGTGAAAAATAAAAATTTACTCTCTCGGTTTTTCAAATCAGATTTATGGATACACTAAAATAAAATTCAAATAAATATTATGGTCAAATGAGTAGCACTGAATAATATTTTTGTGATATTTTATATAACTCTTTAGGCTACAATAAATTTTTGAAGCTCTGTAAATTATCTTACAAAATTGTTTTGTTAAACATTCAATATCAAAAACTATTGCTTCGCACTCTGTTCTGTCGGCTGTCAAAAATGCAGATGTCAAACTTGGTAATTCAGCTTTATCATACAGGCTCAAAGTTGTTAACATGGAGATGAACAATTGAATGTTGTTATACGTAGTTGATTTGAAATGTCATTTTTTGACATTGCATTTTTTACGACAAATAAAACAAGTAGTCAACAGACATGGTTGCCACTAAAGTTCATTTTTGAAACTGGAAAAATATTCTGATATCTTCCCGGTTCCTGTATGATTTTTTCCTTGTTGCTGGAAAAAAGCTCCATTCTTTCTATGAAATCAAAAATCGACAGAAGGGGTCATCGCTTGGACAAGAAATAATATCAACAGTAAAAAAATTCTAGGTGACAAACTTTGTAAGATCATTTAGACAACTACGAACATTTTTGTATCTTAAAGAGTTGTATAAAATACCACAGAAATAGTTATGATTGCTAATCATTTTCACCTTAATAATTAGTTTAATTTTTAAATTTTATAATAATATAAAAGGTATTTTTATGACATACTTCAGACCAAATAAAAGGAGATAAGTTGTTGAATCCTTTATTGCACACTGCCAGTAGCCAACGTTTCGAAAACAAAATGTTTTCCTCATCAGGACGAAAAAAATTTTGTTTTGAAGTTCATCAACATCTTAAATTAAAATTTCGGTAGATTTCTATTCCTCTTCTTCATTGCTATGTGAATATATGAAATAATTTTAGTTTTAGTTAATATTCAAGTAAATTTATTTTTTTAAATAATTTTTTAGGTTAAAAATTGTAATTGAAGTATTTACCTTGAAAGTCTTCATTTTCCAGTTAAATTTTGTTTATAATAATTGATGTCGTTTAAATTCTGAATATTTTCTAAAATTCAAGCTTTCATAAATAATAGTTTCGTTAATTTAGTTAAAATTGAATCAGAGACATAACAATCGTTATGCTCCATTTTTGCGAGAAGAAATAGAGAAAAGAGAGGAAGAGAAATCTTAACAAAGACAGAATTAGCATTGCCGTATCA
>CAKNXH010044469.1:0-26152 GCA_932178445.1 Andricus quercusramuli
AACATCAGAAGTGAGGAAAGTGCATTACTCCATCTAGATGCTTCACGTCTAAAAGCCGAAGTAAAGAAAGCAGAGGTTGGAAAATTTCACCAAGAGCTACTCGACAAGCAAATGCACGGAAACTTTCACAGAAATGTAGAAAAACAGTCCTTGTCGAAGGAGCAAACTTTTGCTTTCCTCAAATCATCAGGGCTCAATTCAGGTACAGAGGGCTTTATTTTCGCATGCCAGGACGGTGTAATCTCCACCTTAGCATACCGCGCCCGCATTTTATGTCAAGAAGTTCCCAGTGATAGGTGCAGAGCGTGTCATGCACACGCTGAGTACCTAGAACATATACTATCGGGGTGTCCGACCCACGCAGGAACAACGTATATCTATAGACATAATGCGGCCCTAAGAGTACTTTATTACCACCTTTGTCGCTCTTACGGTGTTGGTCGCGACCCTGCCCTGCCGAACGCTCCAAGGGATATAGAGTCAATTGTCCGAAACGAGAAGTGCCAGATTTTCTGGAACTACGATTTTCGGGCAGCAGTCTCCGTTGCGCACTCGAGGCCTGACATTGTTCTCCAAGACTTCGAGAAACGAACTATATTCGTGATCGAATTCTCGGCTCCATCCGAATACAACATCACTGCAAAGGAGAAAGAAAAAGAGGAGAGATATCAAGACCTTAAAAGAGAGCTGCTTCGACTGTACCCAAAATATTCGGTACGAGTGATTGTTCTTGTGATAGGTGCTCTCGGAGGTGTGAAATTATCGCTGGTTCGTAACCTTAAAGCCATACCCGCGTGCCAAAAATATGCCAAGGCTCTTGCGAGATGGATGCAGAAAGCTGTCATCCTTGGGTCGCTTCGTGTCCTCAAGACACACGAGGGTTTCGCCGGCCTGTCGTTGTGATTTCGTCGTGCCCTGTGACCACCCATCTCACGGATGTGAGACGTGGCCATAGGTGTATTTTACCGCGGTTCTACTGGGGGCCATTGACATTTTTTCAAGATGGCAGTTGCTCTTAGTGGTACCCTGCGGTGGTTGTTTAACTTTGTTTTTAATTATATATATATATATATATATATATATATATTGTGTTGAAATACAATTTTTTAAATATTTTATTTAAAAAATTTGAAAATCTGTTTCAACAAAATGAAAATAAACTTCGTATTTAATACATATTTAGTTTTTAGAATGTTGGGTCTTCAAAATCTTTTCATTAAAAATGTAGAAACTTTGAATGGAAATGAATAAAATAACATTCTGCTATTTCATTAAACTACATATTAGGCTTATTTCTATAAATTGTTTCCTTTCAAAAATATGTTTTAATGTTTATTGGTGATATATCTCTCGATATTTTAAATAAATATTTGATATAGAAATACATATTTGCATAAGGGTGCCTTCATATATTACATAACGTTATTTTCGACCTGTTTTAACCCTCCCTCTCACATGTAATAAACTGTAAAATTAATATGTTCAAAAGCATAATATACCTTTCTTTGAATGAGAAAAGAATTTTTAAGATGAAGTATTGTCTACAAATAAATAGAACAATATTTTGATGTAACACTGAATGCTTTGCAAATATTTTTTTAGTCATACAAATATTAAAATTACTGACAGGAAAATAAGTATGATCAGTTTCTTTTTAAATTTATATAAATATAGTTCTTATAAGATTCTCGAGAAAATTAAAAAAGATTTATGCGTATTTCAGATGTGTCAAAAAAGAATCTAGAAGATTTTGAAGAATTTTTTTTTATTTTACAGGATATCACAAAATTTTAGGAAAAATTCGAGTCTTTTTAAAAGATATTTAGGACTTTTATTAGTTAGGAAGAAATAAAAAACGATTTGATAAATTTTCGGAAATGTTTATAAGTATTAAAATATTTTTAATCTATTCAATACCGCTCAAATTCTTTGAAATATTTTGAACTGACTAGCAATTTCCTCATAATTTTGAAAAATTTTCCCAGTGAAACATTTCAAAATTCTTTTAAAGCTTCTACAGTTTTTGTTTGAAATCTTTAAAAATCTACATTTTGTAAAATCATTAAGAAGTTCATAATTCTTTTCTAAACTCTTGAAATCTTCTAAATATTTCTTGAATTTAATCGATTTTTTTTATTGTTGAATCTTACCAAATCAAAACATTTTACTTATTAAAATATCCTACACTATTTTTTGAAATTTTAGGATATCGTTTGAAATGTTTTGAAATCTTATTCAATTTTTGCCTTCGAAATGGAAAATTATTTAAAATTCCCATAAGAATCTTAAGAAAATTCTTTTTTTCAAACTTTTCAGAATTTCTAAACCTTCTAATCTTAAAATTTTTCAAATTTTTTTCTGAATTTCTTTTAAATTCTGCAAAGTTAAAAAAATTGTCCTAAAAGCTTACAGATTCTTCCTTGACAATTTTAGAAATCTTTTGAAATGTTTTGAAATCTTTTTAAATATTCTCTTCAAATTAATTGTGAAAAATGAAAAAATATTTTAATTCTTCTTAGAAGCCTAATGATTTTTTTTTATTTTCTGGAAACCTTACCAAATTTTTAAAATATCTTTATAAGTTTTAATTCTTTTGGTATCGTTTCAGAACTGCTAAATTAAATATCTCTTTAATTTACTCAGGTTCTTTCTAAAATTATCTAATATGGCAAAATGCAAAATTTTTTCTTTATAATCTTTTACGCTGTTTTTAAAAAATTTTGGAAATAATTAAAAATATTTTTTAATTTTTTTCAATTTTGTCTTAGAATTCATTAAAAAAATTATTCAAAATTATCCCATGAATCTTAAGAACATTTTTTTCATTGCCTTGACACCCTGCCAAATTCAGTTTACCTAAAAATTGTTGAAATCCCGAAAAATTAAAATTGTCTTGAAGCCTTCCATGTTCTTTTTCCACACATTTTAAAATCTTCCAAACTTAAAATTTCGTTTTGAAAATAAAACCGAAACCGTTTAAAATTTTCCCAGAAATCTTTCAAAAGAACTCAAATCTTTCCAAATTATTAAAAAGCTTCTAATTTTTTTCTTCGAATTCTTCGAAATAGTTTTTTGCCCATAATTTCATTTTTCTTATCTCTTTGAAAATTTAAAAAAGTTTACAAATTATAGTGTGGTAGCAAAATATTAAGAATATAATTATTTCCCAATACTAAACAGTTATTTGCAATTTAAATTTTTTCGTTTTCGATCACAATATGTTCGATATTTTCGAGATTATTTAGTAACATTCCTATCTTTTAACCCTAAGAAAGCTTAAATCTGCTTTGAACATTTGGTTCCGTTAACTGTGTTAAATGACCTAACCTCAACCTGACATGAGTGCGCAAGCGCATACGTGTTTGTGAAACTTTCAAACGTTTCAGAAACTTCGGTCACATGAAACGTTTCATTGTTTTATGAAACTTTCAATGTTTCAATTAAATGTTTCATAGATTAACAACCCTGCTTACATCTACCTAACTTTATTTTGTGTCTTTCTTATGTCAGTTGTGCATTTAATTAATTATAATCAAATATAGCTTTGCGTTATTCGCTCCAACCGCGCCTTGAGTAAAATTATGTGGATTCATGCTTATAAATGACACGCATTTAGAGTGAATCTACAAATTTTGTGTATTTTTTATACACCGTTCCAACAGCCAACGCCCTTAAATTCAAAATCTAATTTTTGAAAGTCTTATTTGTCTCTCATTCTAAATAATTTCGACTTCGTGAGATAGAGTTTTCAGTTTTGACACACATAAACTTTCAAACTGTCAGCTTTACAGAAAAGAGTGGTTTCTTTGTCATATATCTATCGAGCGATCAATGCTGGTGATAAGAAGTTTCTTCAGTTTTTGTACGCTTTAAAAAGCAAATAAAATGATCCCTCTATTTAATTATTTCAGATTTCATTCCCAGCAACCAAGCATGGCTTCCTATAAGAAAAATGATGATCTTAAGGACCGTTTAATCGATCGAGAAAATGAGACATTCTTAAAAATTCCTCAAAATCAAGTAATGCCTGTTTTTCCTGTTTGAACCTGCTGTGTGGGCAAAAATTCACATCAGATTCGAATTTGGCACAAAAAACTACTACAGAAACGACACGTCCCATTTCATGGAACCTGTATTCAGTTGAATTGTCTATGCCACACCTTGCTCATCAGTGTAATGCCACACAATATAAAATATTGTATCTCTGTCTAAATTTGATTCGGTGCTATTAATATACTTTGATCAAATGTTCATTTAGGTAAATTTCATCACTGATAATAAAAATGTGGAAACTAGGTATGAAAACATAAAATTTTCAATTTTTTGACTATTCTGAAAAATCTATTGCCATTTCTACACCAAGCACTAATGTTTTTTGTATCATTCGATAATATGAACACGCATGATAGTTTAATGGCCATTTTCTAAATGTATATTTTTATAGTACGATGCGCATCCGCGCACTGTCACGAAACCCTGAGAACAGTATGACGAAGATACATGTAGAGAAGCGTAGATATGGTAAGAGCGGAGGTTCCCTGTCGCCTTTGCGCAATTACATCCAATTGAACCAATTTAGATCAATTGACGTTAACTGGCTCAATTGATGCGTCTGCTAGTATGCGTTGCAGGCTAACGATGATGTACTTCCCACACCGACTTACCTTATCCCCATCGGGAACTGAAATTCAAAAAGAATTTACACTCTTTCTTCCGATAAGAAGTTTAGATTATTTTTTATACTCCGGAAAATTATTAAACCTCTTTAACCTGTTCAGGAAGAATACTTAAAATGGTTACACCTTAGAATAGTATGAGGGCGTCCGCATGGAAAGGGCCCTTATGGCCGGTTTTAGTTTGGGAGATATTCGCGTTTTTCTGAGTTGAGGTCAAAATTATTATTTTGGGTTTGAGTGGGGGATGATACTTGGACCTTCAGTGAATTAATTGGTACTATACTCATATCCAGATGGTAACCGGAAGTAGTTATATATTCTATTTTCGAAAAAACCAACATGTGTGCTTATGGCATTTGCCAAGTTTAGATGCTTTTTTCTCGAAAAACGGTTTTTCGAAGTTCCAACTTTTAAAATACCCCGGTGATTCATTTTTCAACTTTGATGGGTTTTTTTACATAAATCGCCGGGAATCTATCTGGCTATATGTTTCTATACGTAACTCCATACCGGCCATAAGGGCCCATTTCATGTGGATGCCTATATATGGTCCTAAAATTGGACACATTTTGCTTACATTCAAACAAATTTAACAGCATCTAATTCAAACACATTTTACTACATTTAATCCAAACCGATTTCAAGGTTTAACATTTTTACGTATTTCTACATTCTCATCATAATGAGAAGGTATTGCTTTTATGTGAAAACTGACTAACGCGGATTTCTTTGAATCTCCACGTTTCGAGACCCCTTGAATCCGAAAAAACCGGTTTTACGATGGTGTCTATCTTTCTTCATTGTAATTGTCATTGTGCTCGTTGTCGTCTCTACAACGAATAATTTTTTTTCAAGATTCAAAAACTCGGTGTACGGCTGCTCATAGCACCCGAAAACTCGAAAAATTTATCCTAATGACTTTTTTCGATAAAAAGAAAATTATCAGAGTTATAGCATTGGTTATAGCATGTTCAAAACAAAAAAAGAAAAAAGAAAATGAACATTTCAAGTCGAACAACGCACGATATAAAAAAAAATCAAGAGAAGAAAAACGTTGCTTTTTGGAAGTCCTACAAGTTTATCAAAACAACTTTTTGAATTTTATCGAAAAATCGAACATTTAAATTTTGATCGCATAAAAAATAATAAAAAATTCTATTTTGCGCTCATACTATGCAAGATACGAAACAAGATTTGAAGACAAAAATGATGCATTCTTATGCAACATTAAGAATGAAAAAAATTAATTTTTTGGACATATGACACAAGCTATGATAAAAACAATTCAACACAAGTTGTTGACCGGAAAAAGAGGTGCAAATTTTGTATACATCATTTTTTGATAGGATGCGTAGTTTTTGTTTCAATCGTGAAAAATAACATTAAAAATCCAAAAATTAAATCTTTTGAAAAACTACACAAGCTAAGAAAAAAAATTAATTGACAAAAGTTGTTCACCCAAAAAAGGATCCACAAAATTCGTTATTTATAATTTTAAAAAGGGACGAGTATATTTTCTTTCAATCGTGAAAAATAAGATTAAAAATTAAAATATTAAATTTTTGAAAAAACGACACAAGAGACAAAAAAAATGAAAAGATAAAAGTTGTTCAACCAAAAAAGATCTACAAATTTGTTATGAACTGTTTTTATACGCATATTATGAATGCAATGCGTATTATGAATTGTGGTAATTAATGTACAGAATTCCTGAAACTAAAACAAGAATCCAACAATCAAATTTGGACAACCACCACATAATGCTCCTATTGCAATTCCTAAGAAAAAAAATGTGTGTTTCTTTGGACAAAAATAAAAAAGAGGAATGAAAAATGAGAACGCAACCAACCAAATCCCCTTCATTCTTTTTACGCATTATCATCCTAATGAGAAGGTATCGGTTTCATGTAAAATTCGACTTAGTCGGTTTTCATCAAATCTCCACGTTTTAAGACCCCCTGAGCTAGAAAAAACGATTTTTATCAAGGTGTCTGTCTGTCTGTAGTCTGTAGTCTGTGTCTGTAGGCACGATGACTTTCGAAACAATGATCAGATTGGATTGAGCTTTGGCACATTTTTGTAAGCCCCAAAAGAAATGGATAAGTTCGTTAGCCAGCTACTTTTGATGAAAATTCAAAAAGTTAGAGCATTTTCAAAATTTTTGAAATCATTTTTTTAAATTTGAAAATTCTATGTACGGCAATTCGTAGTACTAAAAAATCTGAACAATTTACCCTTCACGACTATTTTCGATAAAAAGAAAACCATCGAACCAAAAAACGCACAATGTGAAAAAAGTCAAGAGAAGCAAAATGTTGCTTTTTTCAAGCCCTACAAGATTATCATAACAATTTCTAAATTTTCTTAAAAAATTGAAAATTCAAATTTTTACCCCATGAAACATACAAAAAATAAAATAAAAAATTCCATTTTGCTTTCAGACTATGCAAGATAAAAAAACAGAAGACTAGACAAAAGTCATCCATACAAGAAAAATCTACAAATTTGTTGTTAATTATTTTTTTATTGGGCGCGTAGTTTTTGTTTTAATCGTGAAAAATGACATTACAAAATAAACAGAAAATCCAATTCTTACATGCTCATCCTAATGAGAAGGTATTGGTTTTATGTTCAAAAATTTTAATATAGTTTTCTTTGAACAAAACAAACACTGTTTGACCAGAAGCAGAGTTTTTCGATTTTTTGGTAGCTTTTTCAGTATGTTAAACCAAAACTGTTTCTTGAGCAATTATGCGTTTTCCTTTGGACTTCAAAAAAAATGTGTGGGTATTGTAATGAGAAGGTTTTGCCAATTATATATTCTATATAATAAATCCCGTAAAAATAAATACGCATTCTCGCAGAGGTTTTGTCTATTTCATAATATTTGCAAGTAAATTTCTTATTTTTATCTAAGCCGAGCTGCATGTGCGAAAATCGAAAAAAGCCGTGCGCTAAGCGCGAGGCAAAAAGTACCTGAGCGCGTAGCGCGAGGTACATATATTAGCGAACGCGAAGCGCCAGGTTAATATACACTGTTAAAAATAATATTAAATTTAATATACCCATGTGTATTAATATTAATATATTAATCATATGAAATCGCGATTAAGAGCGTGTATATTAAATTCCATATACATTCATGTTAATCACTTACAAGAAAAATCAGATAATTCCATTTTACACAAATTCAAAATAAGTTCAACATACATTTTCGACTCTAAATAATAAGACAGGATACCTTCTTCCAGTCAATCAAAAATGTGACTGGATTTTAAGTCGAAAAGATCAATTAAGCAAACAAATAACATACCTAACCTACAATCAACTGTACTAGCATTAAATTTCTACTATTTAGACTGGATTTTGGAAAAAGTTCCACCCGTACGTCGCACTTTCATTATAAATAACAATTCAGTCGACGAATTCTAGATTATTAATTTAATTGCCAATATTTGACAAGATTTAAAGAAATGAAAGCACTTTGCGTTTTCATGCACACTGCTATACCGACCTGTATATTAAATTTAATACACATGTATATTAAATTCAATACACCAATGTATGTTACATTTCAGTAGCGGTAGTGCATATTTGCTTCACACACATGTATATTAAATCTCATACAGATTTTTCTAACAGTGTATTATCAAGCACGAAGCGCGAGATGCAACAACCGCGCGCCCTAGGCGCGCTTAAACTTGCGAGAGTAGCAAGACGCGCGCCAAGCGCACGATGAGAATGTGCCAGCAAAGTGGGCAGATTTTTTTTATTTCTTTCGCCTTTTTTATTTTTATTATTATCAAATCACAATATGAAAGCATTTATAATATTTACTGACGTTTTGGTGCTCATACAGCACCCTCATCAAGGTAAGAAAAATTAGAGCAGGTGGGAACAGCGACGAAACAACGACGGTATCTCCTCGATACCTTAAATGATAGATTTTCCAGTGTAGCTGAAAATAAAAATTGGTGCAAAATAAGGTGAAAATATTAAAGTAATCATGAAGAATAAAATTTGTACATTATTTGTCTATACCTTAATGAACAGTACCAGCCCGAGGTACAAAAATAAATATAATATACATTTAATATAATAGTGTTGAACATAATGTAGAAAAGTTTACATTTTAGACAAAATCGAGTGCGAAGCACGAGATACGTGTTGAGAATGTGTTCGTTAAAGCTGAAGGAACTTCCACAAAAGAGAATTCACAATCACCAAATTACAGTTATCGAGCGCGAAGCGCGAGAACCAACAGTCGCGTAGTATTCAAGACAAGAAAGAAATAATTATACACGCTCACTGAAATTATAATTCATTTATAGGGGTAATTCTCTATGCACATAGCATTACAAAAGTTATTAGCACATTCTTTTTTAATTTGTATCTAACTTGTATTTCGACAGTTCCACTGCAGAATGTTCCAGTTTTGGTTCTGCCCGTATACCGCTCCAGGTTTTCTTTTGCTCGTTTACAGCTTTAAATCCCGTTTAGCGATTTTTCAGGAGACCCGAATGAAGTTTAAAATGTTTTTAAATTACACAAATACGGTACAAAATAATAAAAACGGTATTTATTGATAGCTTAAGTTTTTACCTTAATGTTATTAACATGCACTTGCCAATGAACATGTCTATATTGGTTTATATTAATAAACATGTTATAATTAAGCAATTACTTCTCCCCATGGTCAATCGTTTTGATTATTTCAAGTGATCAATAGAATCAACACTATATTTGTCTAGAAGTAGCATTCCAAGGGATGAAAACGCTTTTTTATTGAAATATTTGGCTTATTTATATACTATCATTCTATCGCCAGTGTATCAAAATTTTGAAAAATACGGTATAAAATAAATGAAAACGGAATAATAAGATATTAAAATTTATTTTTTAATATAAAAAACATGATAAGCACTTCGCACGCAAAACGAACACACATCGAACATTAACCTCAAATTCACAATGCAATACGTGATCACGTGGTAATTATAACCCACAGGGTGTTCAACTAATGGGTCGATCATGTATTTTAAAAAGTTAGTATCAGGGTTATAAAGATACACACACAAAATCTTAATTATTGGAAAGGTTGTAAAATTCAATTGTTAAATATAATGCATCATACTGAAAACTTAAATCTTTGCATATTTCACACTGCTTTTGATCATTATTTCATGCAGGTATGTTTTCAGCCCTGCTTCTAAATTTCTCGACCAATTTCGTTTTTTTATTATATTTTCTTTTAATGTTGCACAGAATCGTATAATATTTCACTAGCTGATGCAAAATGATCTATTCATTCATGCTGACATAAAAACTCAAAATCGAAAAAAATGACGTAGAGCGGTATACGAGCAGACCGCGAGTTGGAGCTGTACACGGACAGAACAAGAACTGGAGCTCTCTGCAGTGGAGCCATCGATTTTGTGGTTCAAGTTAGATTCGATAGCACTAAAAAAGAGCTTGCAAAAGTATTCGCTCTACAAACTTATTTGTAGGACTCTTGAGGCCTCTTTACGTCTTTCATTCTCCATACTCTTATCACTAAGGTTTCTTACTTATTGAGGTTATAGAATGCAATGAAATTAGAAAAAAAATTAGGAAGAACAGGGTAAACAATAATTATTATCTTATACATAGGAAAAATGGTAATAAAATTAATATCAACGTCATCAAAATATTATATTTGTTAATTTCGTACTTATATATCATAAACAAAATTTTTTATCTAAAGCCCATAGTTTCCATCACATTTTTGTCGAAAGTTTTTCGGAAAGACACAATTCACCATCGGTCCTTCCCCGAGGGTTGACCACTAGGACGCATCGGAGAAATTAAATATTTTGCTTTTGTTTTTGGTTAGGGCTAAAAAGTTTCTGTTAGGTGCCAAAATAACTCCCGAAAAAGATGAATCCAAACAGCATGGCGCTATCATGGCGCTGTTCAGTTTTGCTACGTGTTCGACATAAAGTTTTCTGCTGTCTCCTCCCAAACTTGGAGCTATCTAGGAGTTCGTTACGAATTTGAATATATGACGAATGTCCAGATGTTAGCTAGTTTCTAGACAGAATCACTGTTCGGACTCAAACAAAAATTACAGAAGTGAATTCAGAAAATTGAAATAAAAGATGTAGGAAATTATAAAACGTAATTTCATAAATTCTTTAATAATAATTAATTATACTGAATTGCATGTGTGAGATAAAGAACAATAATTATTATTGAACGTGATTGAACTCTCAGTATACAAAATTTATTCTTAACAAGCATTTTTATTCAACAAATGTTTGAAAAAACGTTTGCTTTCAATTTAATTATATAGTAAAGTTATAATAAATTTATATTAAATATAATACGTGTGATGAATCTATGTATTATATTTATAACAGGGACCCGACCGAAACGAAACAAAATAGTTTCGTGATTTTCATTCTGATACTTTACTGCCAAAACGTAACTACATTCACTCGATTCAGGTTACTTTGTTCAAAATACTGAAATTGTAACGACATTTTTTAATTACACGTAATTTTAAAAAACAGTTTATTCAAATCCTTGTGCATCTTATGTAAATATTTAAAGGCAGGCGGGTAAAACATGACGTTATGGCCATTTCGTTTTTAATTTTCTTCCAATCTGTCAAAACGTAACCAAAAGAAAAAAAAAGACGTAGGTATCTGAAAAGTGTCATAATGGCAATATTCAACATAACATTACAGCTTCGAATATAAAGTTTTTTTTTAAGTACTGTTTTGGAAAATCATTTTCAACATGTCGTGAAATAGTTTGCGGATGGGCATTAATATCCGATAATTTTTAGGTGTCTAAAAAGAGAAATGAAAAAGAGTGTTCTTTTCCCATGCTAAATTCGTAATTAGCCCATAGGAACTAAAAACACCTTTGCGCCACCTCGAGGGCCGTTCCTACCCTTGCGCCGCCTGGGCGCAGAACTGCCCTGCCGCCCTTGTCCTTCCACCTTCGAGATTCAATTATTTATAAATAAAAATCAAAAGTAAATAAAAGTCATAGTTCTGTTATAAAACTTTTATTGCACAAACGTTTAAATGCTCACATATATATCATGCTCAATTTCAAAGTCGATTTTCCGTCATTGATGATCTTAAATAAGTTTTGATCAATTTTAACTTTGAAAATGATCTTTCTGCAGTAGCAACGGTCACTGGTAGATTCAACCTAATTCTGTAAGCTATTACTACATTCGGAAACACCAAACGTAAGTTCTTTTGTAAAATAAACCTTAACATTTCTGTGCATTCCTCATCCGTAGGTATCATGTCGCGTCATGCTAAAAGTTCATCATTTAATTCAATAGCATCTACATTAGAAGATTTCGTGATTTGGTCCGCAGGAGCTAACTCGAAGTTCTTGCACTTTTTCAAAAGCTCTAGTTTGTCTAATTCTTTGAAATTTGTACTGTTGAAAAGAAATCCAAAAGTGTCTGTGAAATTTTGGAGAAATTCAAAGTATTTCTCTTAGGGTAGTAATGACTACATCCAATAATGTGAAATAAAATTCAACTTCATAACGAAGCGCAGGATCTTGTACTGGTTCGTCAACGTGCTCGTAGCCTGCTTGCCTAGTTTTTCTTCTCTGGGGTACTTCGCTGGCAGCTGGAATGTTCACCTCTGCTTCAACTTCTCTTGCGAGTTTGGCTGCTTCTGTTACATATTCCTTAAAACCTTAATCAGTTCGCTTTTCGATGAGAAACTTTTAAGGTCAGAAATTAAATTAATAGAAGATGGAAGATCTAAGTGAGAGCTTTGTAACACTTTACTGACTATATTGATTTTTGTTGAGATTTCGTATAAAATGCTAATCTAGCAAGAAACTTGAATTATTTAAATTTTTCGCAAAACATAGAGCTTCCTGACTAGTTTTAACATCTTTGGTTTCATATAATTCTATCAAGCTATCATGAAATGATTGTCAATAAGACAGGCCGACAAAATTTAAACCCAAAGACCGGACTACGTGAACTCGAAGGATTTTGGTATCCTAAAACCGAATCCGTTATCCAAATTTTTCCGCACGTCAGGTTTTTATGATATCCTAATCTGAAAGTGCAAAAATTGCTATTTTTAGCCGTATTTGAGGCAGTATAACAGGATCAGCAATTTTTCCCGTAAAAACTGCTAACGCTATCTTTAACTACTTCTTTTTATCTTCCATTTCCATTTTTGATCATCTCGAACCGATTTTTTGTCTCCGAGATATCACACATTAACCATTTCAGTTCCACAATGCATTGTGGGACAATGAAAGGCCAAGAGAAACAGAATGATTAATGTGTGATATCTCGGAGGGAAAAAATCGGTTCGAGATGATCAAAAATGGAAATGGAAGATAAGAAGGAGTAGAAAAAAACGGCGTTAGCAGTTTTTAGGGGGAAGAATTGCTGATCGTGTTATATTGCCTCAAATATGGCTGAAAATAGCCATTTTTGCACTTTCAAGTTAGGATATCTCAAAAACCTGACTTATAGGAAAAATTTGGATAACGGATTCGGTTTTTGGATACGAAAATCCGTCGGGGTCACAGAGTCTGGTCTTTGGGTACAAAAATGATGTCATTTTTGTCGGCCTGTGTAATTGATACAAAGATGCGATAAGAAAAAACATTATTTTTGTGATTACCCTTTTTATTTTAACCGTAGAATCTTCGCAGAGAACTTTGACTGCAAACGGTTCGGATTTGGATATTCTCTGATGAGTAATATGGGTCTTGAACGCTCCCTCCCGGGATAAGACGTAAATGGCAATACTAGCATATTGAAGTATCAAGTGCAAAAATGAAGCCGGTACATTTGCTTGCTTCCGCGTTTAGCTTAAGTGCCCAGGGACATGGAAAGGAAATTCTCGAAACCAAATTAGGTGCCAATGTATATATAGTTATTTGTGATACAAGTGCGTAAAATAGGTGATTGTGTGCGAGTGTGAATTTTGCAGCATAAGCCGGAGGCTCGAAGTACGAGGCGGTGTTTAGCGCACGAGCGAAGCGAGTGCGAGAACGTAGACGAGTGCTTCAAACCGCAGGCGAATGATGCAATCATACGAGTTAACAATCACCTACGCGCACGTGTATCACACGCTATTTTTTGCAACGCCCGTCCGAAAAAGCTGTCAGGAGGTGGTAACGAAAAATACTAATTTTATATTGCATAAAGTGGAGAAAAGAAATTACAAACAAAAAAAAATTTTTTTCAATCGTTGAAAAACAAATTGAACAAAAAATTTTGAAAAAAACGTTCTGAAAAAAAAATTTGTGCAAAAAAATTGTCGGAAAAAAATTTTGTGAAAAAAAAATTTTTGAAAAAAAAAAATTTGTGAAAAAAAAATTTGGTGAAAAAAAATTTTCAAAAAAAAAAAAGTTTGAATATAAAATTTCCCCCCCACAGTTAAGGGGGGGGGGGGGTACGGAACCCTAAACACAAAACTTCAATCATTAAAACATTTGTTAAAGTTAAATGTAAATTTATTTCAAGAAGATACCAACACCAGTGCTTAAAGTTACCAATGCCAGTGTCTAAATTACCTCATCTCGAATGTGCGCATGCGCAGCTTTTTCACCAGTGTCTAAAGTAAGCCTTCTTCAAACTGCGCATGCGCGAAAAAATTTTCACGCACAGTCTGCTCAAATAAGGTACTTTAGGCACCATCTACATGCATGCAAACGTCAACTTTAGAGGTGGGTGTTGCAAAATAGTTATTTGTGATACAAGTGCGTAAAATAGGTGATTGTGTGCGAGTGTGAATTTTGCAGCATAAGCCGGAGGCTCGAAGCATGAGTCGATGGTTAGCGCACGAGCGAAGCGAGTGCGAAAACATAGACGAGTGCTTCGAACCGCAGGCGAATGATGCAATCACACGAGTTACTAATCACCTAGGCGCACGTGTATCACACGCTATTTTTTGCAACGCCCGTCCGAAAAAGTTGTTAGGACGTGGTAACGAAAAATACTAATTTATATTGCATAGAGTGGAGTGAAGGAATTAAAAAAAAAATTTTTCAATGTTTGGAAAAAATTTTGAAAAAAAAATTTTTGAAAAAAAATGTTCTAAAAAAAAATTTTGTGCAAAAAAATTTAGTGAAAAAAAAATTTTGGATAAAAAAATTTTTGAGAAAAAAAATTTTTGAAAAAAAAATTTGGTGAGAAAAAATGTTGAAAAAAAAATTTGTTAAAAAAAATTTTTTGGAAAAAAATTATTGAAAAAAAATGTTGGCGCTTATGCTTTTTTGCCCCCAGGGGTGGGGGGGAGGCTACGAAACTCTAAAAACAAAACTTCAATCATTAAAACATTTATTCAAGTTGAATGTAAAATTATTTCAAGAAGATACCAACACCAGTGTTTAAAGTTACCTTTGCCAGTGTCTAAAGTACCTCATCTCGAATGTGCGCATGCGCAGCTTTTTCACCAGTGTCTAAAGTAAGCCATCTTCAAACTGCGCATGCGCGAAAATTGTTTCACGCACAGTCGGCTCAAATAAGGTACTTTAGGCACCATCTACATGCATGCAAACGTCAACTTTAGAGGTGGGTGTTGCAAAAAATATTTTTCGATGCAGACAAGGGCGGCGCAGTCAGGCACGTACCCGGTATACTTCATAGCGAAGGGATTAGTAAGTATTGTATTGGACGTTGTCACTGCAAAGTGAGGAAATAGGTGACCGTCTCCTAGTCTGCTGCCGCCCCCTCAATAATAATCTCTGGCTGGTGCCGCCCGAGTGCAATGCACCTTTGGAACCCCGCCTGGGTACGGTTCTGGTTACCTCTAAATATTAATTGAAAATTCTATAAAAAAAGCAATTCCAAACATTTTGGAAATTCTAAATCTGACATTTTTTAGACTACCATAATATACCTGCTTAGTATAGAGGCAATAGAAAAATGTCATGTGTTCGCGCGTTCATATTAAAGTGACATAGATAATCATGAAATCCACGAAATATTAGATATTTTGAACTATTAGAAACTCCAAAATGGTTATTTCCGATCCAGATAAGTGGTAGAAAATGAATATTGTGCTCACATATTCCTGCTTAGTATAGACCCAATGGAAAAACGTTCTGTATTCAAGCGTTCAGGTGAACATTACAGATAATGGTAAAATTTACAAAATATGAGATATTTTTAACTATTACAAACTCAAAAAATATTATTTTTCATCCGCATAAGCGGTAAAAATGCATCCTGTATCCACATATATAACTGCTTAACACAGACCCAATGGAAAAATATCCTGTGCTCGCGCGTTCATTTTAATGTGACAGATAATCGTAAAATTCACGAAATATTAAATATTTTTAACTATTATTCTGTCCTGCAACTGAAAAAAGTAGTAAGGCGACATTTTTTCCAAAAAATGAGTTTCTTGTATCTATGGACTCGTGAGAGTAAGCTGCGTCTGACTATCATAATTAAAATCATAATTCTCAATTACTTAGAATAAAAAATGAATGTTTAAAATTGCGAATATTGAGAAAATTGATCAAATGCAATAGAAAAATATATGGACAGTACTTTGCCTTTATTTTGAATGTGTCAATAAGAACATGGGAAGAATATACGCAAAGCACTTGGCGAATCTTTTGCCTCGCAAATGTAGCCGTGCCCCCTTCTTGCGTTATCCTATTCTAAAAAGTTCATTGAGTCGAAGTCGAAATATCGTAACGCCTATTTCCGCACTTCTGATTCGTTGCTCAAGTATCGATTTCGTCAATCGATATTTACCGCGCGGCGATGCATGCGCAGTTGAGTAAGGGGCACGAATTGGGAACACTGCAGTGGATAAAGCGACAGTTGAGAAGCACGCGCACGTGTAGTGTTCTAAAGAGTTTAAGTGCTCGGAGAAATTCTCACGAGCATGAGAATATGCTCGAGAATATGCTCGACCTTTATGTGCTTTTAGAATTTAATGAGCATTTTTGAGCATTTTGAATTAGGATTTAAACAATCGTATTTTCTACTTTCATTAATAATGATTACATTATTTAAATTTTGCGGGAAAATGCATCGCTTTAAATTCAACTCAAAACAATTAAATTTTTAGTTGGGACAATCAATTTTCAATCAAAAAAATGAATTCTCAACAAAATAATTCAATCTAAAACTAAAAAAGATAAATTTACAAACCAAACCAAAGCAAAAATGGAATCGTTATATCTTCAGTTGAAAAAAAATTAATTTTCAACTGAAAAGAAATGAACTTTCAACCAAAGAAATTAATTTTTAATCACAACGATGAATTTTTAAACAAAAATATTAAATTCTGACCAAATAGTAGACTTTTCAATCCAAAAGATGAATTTTTATCTACAAAAAAAAAACGATTTTTCAACTAAATAGTTTTTTTCCAATGAAAGAAATGAATTCTTAACAAAAAGTAGAATAATTCAAGTGATTTTTCAACTAAAATGATGAATCTTCAATTTAAAAAATTTAATTTTGAACCAAATACATTGATTTTCAAAAAATAGTTCAATTTTCAACGAAAAAATTAATCTTCAATAAAATTAAAGTAAATTTTGAACGAAATAATATAATTTTCAACTAAGAAAAAAATGTGTTTTTCGATAACAAAAAAATTATTTTTTAACGACATAATTCAATTTTAAACTAAAAAATATAAATTTACAAACCAAAAATATAATATTTCAATCTTCAGTTACAGAAGTATATTTAGAAAAAACGAGTTTTCAGCGAAATTAATTAATTTTCAACTAGAAATATAAATTTTCAAGCGAAAATGGAATAGTTATATCTTCTGTTAAAAAAATTCATTTTCATCCAAAAAGAAACCAATTTTCAACCGCAGAAATAAATTTTCAATCACAATGATGAATTTTCAACCAAAAATATGAATTTTTGACCAAATAGTGGATTTTTCAACCCAAAACATGAATTTTCTCTATCAACAAATAAAAAAGAATTTTCAACCAAATAGTTTTCTTTTTAGCCAAAGAAATTAATTCTTTAAAAAATAGATTCATTAAATTTTCTACTCGCAGAAAAAACTTAGGGTAAATAGTGTTGCAGGTAATTTCGTATTTTTACCTGTTCGTATTGGTAAAACACAAGTATTACCCTCGATGGGGAGAAACTGTCTTTTGTTCTATTGAAAGTCTTAAAAATTGGAAGCCACAAGCTTTGAACCGCTAAAGTGAAGTTAGCTGATGGTTGGTGTAACAGGCAAACTGGATAAGTGCGGCTTCATAAAGGCTATTTTGCCGAATCGTTAGAACTGTCAAAAGTTCCCCACAAGCGTGGGTAGAACCAGAAAAATACCGAGATGTGCGGGTAAAGTTTACCCACATGGGGTAATTTTTGTTGCAGGTAATCTTTACCCCGAAGTGCGGGTAAAGTTTACACGGAGTTTTTTCTGTGCTGAACAGATAATTTCTTAACTAAAAAGATTACATTTCTATCAAAAAAGGTAAATTTGCCACAAAAGATGGAATAGTTAAAGTGAATTTTCAACTAGAATGATGAATCTTCAATTTAAAAAAATTTAATTTTCAACCAAATACATGAATTTCAAACTAAATAGATAAATTTTCCACCAAAAATAGAGTAGGATAATTTTCAGTTCCTAAAATAAATTTTCAAACAAAGAACAAACGAATTGTCAACAAAACTGTTAAATTTTCAACCAAAAAGGTGAAATTTCAACTAATGAGAGTACTCTTCTGCCAAAAAAGACGGATTTTCAACAAATAGTTGAACTTTAACCTAAAACAGATAAATTTTCAACTAAACATATAATACCTATTTAAATTTTCAGTAAAAATATTAATTTCCAATAAAATTAAAGTAAATTTTCCACGAAATAGTATAATTTTTAACCAAGAAGACTACATTTTCATCAAAAAAGATCAATTATCGAGAAAAAATGGGACAGTTATATTTCCAGCTTAAAAAATTAATTCTTAATAAGAAAAAAAAACAAATTTCCAATCAAAACGATCAATTTTCAACCGATAATATGAATTTTCTTACAAAATATATGAAATTTTTAACAAAGTACATGAATTTTCAAACAAATATTTTAATTTTTTTAAGAATTTCCAACCAAAAAGATGAATTAGTCACCAAAAAAATGAAATATTTTCCCACAAAATTTGAATTTTCAACAAAATACAGGAATTTTGAACCAAAAATTTGAATCTTCAATTTAAGAAGATAAATTTTAAACCAAACATGTACGAGTTGAATTTTCAGTTAAAATAATTAATTATCATCTAGGAAACATTATTGTCAACAAAAGAGGGAGATTTTAACTAGAATGATGAATCATCAACAGAATAAATACATTTTTAACAAAGTAGTTCCACTTCCAACTAAGTAGTTGAATTTTCTACCAAAAAAGATGAATTCTCAACGAAAAACGTACACGGAGAAAATCTGTGTGTTAAATTTTGCATAACTTAGTTCGGTAAACGTAGGACATTACGGCATTATATTAAAATTTCACTTTCAGTCATGTAAAATGAAATAGGGTAATATTTGATGTGAAAATATGAATTATTAATATAAATTCATTAAAATTTAATTCGCGATTCGGTAAGAAATAATACAACAAGATGTTAGAGATTACCTGACAGTTGGGTAAAATGAGATGTCGATTACCTACCAGTTAGGTAAAATGCGTCGAACTGTAAGGTACAGTTTCGATCCTAGAAAACAAAGTCTACCTCTCTAAATATGTGAATTCTACATCCCAGTCATGTAAAATTTCGTGCGCCAGCAAAAAAAAAACATTCTTGCTACAAACTGATTCTGTGGAAGGTCATCCACTGCTAACAAACACATTCTTATACATATCATACAATTTAACTTAAACAATTACATTAAATTACGATACATTACATACGATATAGTCGCACGCTTCTAACGATATTAACGCTATTAAAAATCGCAAACGCTGTGACGGGTTTCGAACCACCTAAGCTACGGTTAACGCGTTCTATCGCTAACAACTAAACCTCACGGCTAACCTAACACTTAGAATATCGGAAAAAAAATCTCGGCTATAAAGTTAAAGTACAAGTACGTCAGGGCCGTACAAAAAAATAACTGGTCCCCGTTTCATCGAAGTCTGTTATTGTAACATTTTATTAATCAGCGTGCTTGTAAATTTGTAGGAAGTAAATAAACATATTAGATAATTTTTTATTCAAAATTTTCCAACCTTGAAAATAATTTTTTTCAACTAAAAAGTCAACTAAATTTTGTTTTAAAATTTTCATTTGATTATTTTGGTAGAGAATTAATTTTTTCCCTTGAAAATCTAAATAATTCTACGAAAATTAAAGTTATTTGCTTAAAAATTTATTTCTCTATCTGAAAATTTAACTCATATATTTTTTGTTGAAAATTTAGCTTTTGCAGTTCAAGATTGATCTATTTTGTTGAAAGTTTATCTTTTTTTTGTGGAAAATTAACCTTTTCAGATGAAATTCATGTATTTTATTTTATTTCTTTGGTTTGTTAGGTACCCAGCTTATGAGCAATATAATAACAATAATACTCCCTATATAATCATTATATATGTAGAATAATCAATATGATGTAATTGCGCATGTGCTTCTTGTAGCTTGTATTACTAGTAGAAGGCTCTGGAAGCCTGGAAGCTCTAATCGATAAACCACCCCTTTTGGGCGGCGGCAAGTCAGTCTCGTTCATCTCGTCTTGTCAATCAGTAGTCTCTCTCGATGTTTATTGTAATCATTGAATAAATACTGAATAAAATTATACTATATCTGATTCCAAAGTGTTTAGAATCAGTGGCGATCCTGTGACCCATAACATTTTTGGCGATCCTGCCAGGATAGCTCTTCAACGAAAAAAAAATCAAAAGGAGGCTATCTATGTGACGAACCTTGGGAAAAAGGAACTAAGGATTTTTACGAAAATCTAAAAAAGAAGAGATAAGAATTTCTACGGTAATTCTACTAGGAACTCTACGGAATTCCAAAACATTCAAAAGAAGAAAACAGGAACTGAAAAAAGAAGAGACAAGATTTCTACGGAAATCAAGGAAAAAAGACGAGAGAGTTTTACGGAACTCAAGACGAGGACTCCGGATTTTTGCTGCGGCATAATTCGTCAACTGAAGGTATTGGAAGAAGTAAGATTAACAAAATCCAAAGCGAAGAAAACTCCAGAAAGAAAGAGTAAGAAAGAATTTAAAAAACAAAAGTTTAAAAGGAAAAGTATTATTTATTGTTTGGTAGTGTCTGAACCAAGTAGGGCACTATACTACGGAAAACAATTAAATAAGAAATTCTACTCAAGAATTTATTGGGAACGTCATATAGACGATAAAGCCTAGAGCAACCTAATCAGTGGTTTAAGACTCAGAAGCAGAAGCAATAACGAGGTAGCAGTGATCAACGCAGAATCACAGCGCAGCCAACGCCCAAGTATTGATCTCTTTGGACGTCTACGGTCTCCAAAGAAAAGGGGTAAAACAAAAAGAAGATATTGTAAGTAAAGAAGATTTAAAAATAAGGAGTGTTAATTCTAAGATTAGAAACATTGTACGGATTAATTGATTTGACCTACAAATTTATAACATTTTATTGTTATAAATTCTGTGTTCAAACTATTGTAATCCTCAGGCTTGCGACGGTACACACGCTTACGGTGCTCCCTGGCCTCTGTGTTCCTCAATAAACAATTAACTACTTTAAGTTTATTTGCACGTGGGTCCAGCCCTGTCAGATAATCTTATTGTTTAAACGGGAAAAATCTGTAACGAAAAAAGAAAAAATCGAAGAAAATTGTAGGCAGAAGTTAGGTAAAATTATTGAAAGGAAAAATAGAATCGTGAAATTACACCCGCTCAGGCTAATTAGGTACACTGTACACAAAAGGCGAAAAATTAGTTAACAGAAAATCTTAAAAACTGGAATTCTTTACTTATAGAGAGAGTAAACATTTCGATACAGACTCATCCGCGGACTCAGACTCGACTGACGTTATCAATAAGATCAATAATCCTTTTTGTACCGCAAGTAATATGTCTCGAGAAACCTCCCCAATCAGATCCTCCCAATCCCCTACACCCATGACCACCAACGAATTGCTCAAAGTTATGATAGCAAGAATGGACGGAATGGATGTTACATTAAATCAAATTATAACTAACGTTAATGCCTTGGCAGGAGAAAACGATAGGCGAATGTTAGAGATACAGAAAATAGGGAAAGCAGTAGGAATGAAAGGAGAGATAGTGACAGATCATCCCGATATAACAAGCGATGAGAGCGAAGGAGAACAGAAAAGGCGCGTACCGTGTGACACTAACCCAGTTCATGTAATCGATAGGTCAGTTAACCCTCCAACCGTACCACCCTCCGGTTCAATCGATTTACTGACGGCCAAGGAAATAATTAGAACTATAAAAGAAATAAACGGCTACGACGATATAGGTATAGAAGACTTTATAAAATCCGTAAAAAGAGGAAAGAAAAGATGTAGTCAACCCGACCTTTTAATGGACTTTATCATAGCCGAGAAAATAAAGGGTAACGCCGAGAAAGCAATTAGGTATACAAGAATAAATTCTTTTGATGAATTATATAACGCGCTACGACAGAATTTGTCACAATTAGGTTCTGTCTCAGCATTAAGAAGCAAATTAGAAAACGTTAAACAAGGACAAACGGAATCAGTACAAAATTTTAATTTAAGATTTCGACAGGTAGTCAATGAATTAAAATACGCAGTACAAAGTGAACATACAAATCGGACGGAAAGAAAAGTTGCCTTAGACATTGAAGATGGAGAATGTTTAAAACGGTATTTATTAAATTTAAAAAGAGAAATAGGACTTCAGGTAAAAGCTCAAAAACCCTGTAGTTTGACGGAAGCACAAAATTCGGCTGTAGAAATGGATATATGGCTAAGGGAAGCTCAACCAATTCGATCGCAACCATTTAATAAAACCATAAATCAGTTTCCACGACCACAATTATTAACATCTACACCTAGACCTCAAGCGAATACAACACCATTCAAAGTATCAAACCAGAATATGCCATTAACAGATAGGTTGAAAATGAAATGTTATAAATGTGGGAAACTAGGACATTTAGCGACACAATGTTATACCAAACCACAAAATTTTCAGCATACTCAAAACCCCGGACGACCACCACAAACACAAGTGAGAATGACAAGGGATATGGATCTCTCAGAGAACCGAGAAGAGGAGATAGAGTGTCAGGAAATGACTCAAGAAGAGGAGAACGAACAAATAGACTACGAGAACTCAGCAGAATCTCTGCAATTAATGGACGATTACAATACGTCACCGCAAGACATCGAGACGGAAAACAATACAAATTATTAGTAGACTCAGGAGCGTCAATTAATATAATAAAAAGTTCTCATGTACCAATAAATTCCCAAAAAATAGAATTTAATAAGAAATTCTTAATGGGCAAAGATAATCACCTATCAAAACAAGCAACTTATATCACCTATATAGGAAAAAATCATCTATTTCACATAGTTGATGATGATTTTCCCCTTCCGGAAGAAGGAATAATAGGCTTACCTTTCTTTCAAATGTACAAAAGATATGCTCTAACTAGCAATTATTTAATTTTAGACAATAAAAAGCTTCAATTAAATGATGACGGAGAATACATCTCACAACACTCAAGTTTAATTTGTCAAATTAAAATAGAAGATAGTAATCAAGACGTTTGGATAGAAAATCAAGAAGGAATATCGAATGGTATTTACCGAATAAAAAATAATAAAATAACTTTACCAATATTTAATTATAACACAAAACCCATAGAAATACCAAAAACTATAAATTACGAAAGAATAATGGCTATTGAGTCAAGAGATCAGATTTATAATTCTAAAAAAGAAAACAAATTAGGATCAGAAAGAATAATCGAATTATTGAAAATTTCAAAACTAGATCACATTGAAAATCAAATCAAAGAAGAAATCAAAAAAGTAATAGTTAAATACAACGAAATATTTACTTTAGACACAGACCCACTACCGTGCACAACATTAACTGAACATAAAATCACCCTAAATTCAGGAAAGATAATAAACCTCAAATCACATAAGTTACCTGAGAAACATAGAGAATTTGCATTAGAAGAAACACAAAGATTATTAGATAAAGGAATAATAAGACATTCACAATCACCATTCAACTCACCATTATGGGTAGTCCCTAAAAAGGGAAATAAATTAAGAATGGTAGTAGACTATCGACAGATCAATAAAGATACGGATCAGGACGCTTACCCTCTTCCAGTGATAGACGATATACTAGATCATTTAGGTCAAGCTAAATTCTTTTCCGCGTTTGATATGAGTGCTGGTTTTCACCAGATCCCGATGGAAGAAAAATCGAAAAAATATACAGCTTTTTCAACTTCACAAGGACACTTTGAATATAATAGGATGCCCTTTGGCCTCAAAAATGCTCCAGCCACATTCCAGCGAATGATGGACAACGCTTTTAGAGGACTTATAGGAAAAGAATGCTTCATCTATATTGACGACATCGTAGTATTTGGGAAAACCCTGGAAGAACACAATAGAAATTTAGTCACTGTCTTTGAAAGAATTAAAAAATTAGGACTACGGTTAGAACCATCTAAGTGTGAATACCTCAGACCGGAATTAGAATATTTAGGTCATTTAATAACAAAAAATGGAGTTAAACCAAACCCGGCAAAAACAGAAGCTATTAAAAATGTTAAAACGCCAACAACAGTTAAAACAATACAATCATTCTTAGGACTAGTTGGATATTATAGAAAGTTTATAAAAAACTTCTCCACTATAGCCAAGCCTTTGACCAACTTAATACGAAAGGATACAATATTTGATTGGACACATAGATGCCAAGAAAGCTTTGAAAAATTAAAGGAACTTTTATGCAAAGCACCAGTACTACGATTTCCAAATTTTAAAGAAGAATTTACACTTACAACAGACGCCTCGAATCAAGGATTAGGAGCAGTATTATCACAAAATGGACATCCATGTTTATTTATCTCAAGAACATTAAATAAAGCAGAAGAAAATTATAGCACAACCGAAAAAGAATTATTAGCGATTGTTTGGGCTTGCAAAAGATTACGTCAATATCTATTAGGAACCAAATTCAAAATTCAAACAGACCATAAAGCTTTAGTCTGGTTACATAATGTAAAAGACCCTAGTTCAAGATTACTTCGATGGAGATTAAGACTCGAAGAGTATAAGTATGAAATAGTATATGTAAAAGGAAAAGAGAACAAAGCAGCTGATTGTCTTTCGAGACTTTTCCCACTTCAAGGCCAAGAAATAGGTAATGATTCAGATACAACTATACCACTAGACAGTAGTGACTCTGATAATGAAAGTGATAATAAAGAACCTATACTGAAAAAACCTGTAATTACCGAACAAAGAGTATTAGGAGATAAGGAAAAGGTAAAAATTAAGGAACCATCAGAAGAAGAAGAAGAAGAAGAAGAGAAAGAAGAGGAAGAAGAAAAGGAAGAAGAAGATAATCAACTATATAAAGGATTTTTAGAATGGAAAGAAAACCCAGTAACGAACAATAAAGTTAAAATTAAACCAAACGCTGAAGGAAAACTTTGGAAATCAATAAATAAAGCAGGCATGCCCGATTATAATGAGGAAAATTGGATACGTTATTTAGGATTATTAATAACAGAATTTAGACAGAGAGGACTAACAATAGTGAGATTAATTTTTGGTGACCCAACCTTTACACCAATTGAGAAGGAAACTCTTTTGGAAATATTACAATATATATCTAATTATTACCCTGAAATAGGATTTTATATATGTTTCAATAAAACCAGAGAATTAACTAAAGAAGAAAAGAAAACCATAATTAATGAAGCTCACGCTAACCACCTTGGAGAGAAAAATACAATACAAAAAGCAAGAGAAATTGGTGAATGGAAGAATATGGATGAAGAAATTAAGAAATATGTTAAAGCATGCCCTATTTGCCAATTTCAAAAGACAACAAGAATTACTAATCAAGCACAATCAATCATTCCAGACACACCTACTAACCCTAATGAAAAAATCGCATTAGATGTTTTTGGTCCGTTGCCAGAAACGAAACTAGGTAATAAATATATTTTAAGTATTCAAGACAGATTAACAAGGTATACAGTTTTAATACCTATGAAAAATGAAACCGCAGAAACCATAATTGAAAGTATGATTGATCATTATATATATACATTCGGAGCCCCTAAAACAATACTCACTGATCAAGGAACAAACTTTTTATCGGAATTAATGCAACAATTTGAAGATGCATTAAATATCAAGCATATAAAGACAACATCTTTCCATCCACAAGCGAATGGTAATATAGAAAGAATGCATTCAACTTTAAAAAATCTCATTAAAACATCAATGGAAGATAATGGTAAAC
>CAKNXH010044469.1:34578-67858 GCA_932178445.1 Andricus quercusramuli
AGATCCTTACAGTAACAGCGTTACAGAACAGTGTGACCCTTATGTTCTGTAATTGTTATGGCACACGATTGTAACAATGTTATGTATAAATGTTCCCTTTTTGTTATGTAACATTTACAGAACGTGTCCGCTGGGATTTTGCGCAAATCCATAACATTTATTTCACTAAGTTAATGTTACCTTCCAGTATCTATATTATTTGAATTCAAGTTTATAGTTGATTTCTAAGTGCGCTACAATGTTACAGAAATGACTACTAAAGTTTGTAAATGAAGCGATGCACTTTGTCACATCATATTTCAAATAATTTTGTTTATTATACTTCCTCACGATTTTCAAATCTCGCAGTTCATCTAAACGTCATCTACTGACATTATTTCGAAGACTGACTCTCAAGCTATCTAACCAACGCTCGATGGAATTTTTCTTGTTCGAAATCATTCGTCAAGTGCGATGTTTTGTTTAAAAAACAGTCCGTACAAAAAAGCCGGTCAGCTCCAAAATGCAATAAATCGCTTAAAGTAAGTTAAGTCTATCAGTGATTTTGAGTTTATTTACAGTTACAGTCTAGACACAAATAGGAGGTGTGCGAAAAAAAGTAGAAGTTAAGAAATTCAAGAGAAAAATGTAGGTTTAGTTGTAAATGTCAGCTCCATAATGGTCAGCTCCATAATGACGGTCGACGGTTCGACCACTAATTTTAATAATTCATGCAAAAGTGCGGGCAGATTTTTTAAAATAGGATTGTTAATAATGTTAATTCCGTTCTTCTGCAAAAACTCTTGGGTGTTGGATGCTCTAAAAGTGTAGTTTCAAATAATGATTAGATCAATTCATCGACGCAAAAGATTCCACATCAACAAAAATTTGTTTGATTCCATCAAATATGTGGAATAATATTTGTTTTCGATTAATGTGATAAATAATTGTTTATTATAAAGAAACTGTAAGATGCTCTTCAGGACCATGTATTTCCTATAATTGGGAAAATTTCCCAAATATTGTAGGAATTTCTCATTCCCAAACAAGTATGTTGAATTTCCCAAACCGATCGCAATAATCCCTTTCAAAAAGGAAAATTTTCCAAAGTATTAGGGAAATTTCCAACTTTTTGAGGAAAATAATCCTTTCGACCCAAATTTGGAAATTTTACCTTGAAAATTAGTGGGAAAATTCCCGAAATATTTTACAGTGTATATTATTGTATATTATTATTGTATATTGAAATACAACACAATTCTTCTTACCCCTGCCGATTAAACAGCACTGAAACAGCACTGAAACGGCACCGGCCAGTGCCGTTTCAGTGCTGCTCGTTTAAAGCTAATCAGATTCCAGTTTTAAATGCCTGCAGAAGTTCCCTTTATACCTGCGAATAGGCTAAAAAGGAGACCAGCTGAAAGGGATTAAAAATTAAAAAGTAAAATTTTGTAACTACCTCTGCGAAAGTTAGAAATTCAGAATCTACGACTTTACATAATTTCAGATATCTAACTTTTTGTTTAAAAAGTTTAAAATTGGAAAGAATATAATGTATCTCGTAAATGAAATGAGATGCGCCCAAACAGGCAATATTTTCGAATTCAACTTCAGAATAGTATATTAGTATATAATTTATAAGTATATAATATATATATATAAACATAGTATATATGTAAACCTCACTGTCTGCCCGTTACGTGCTGAAATCAGCACAAACAGTCACTGAAACGGCACTGGTGGCCCAGTGCCGTTCGTCAGTGCCATTTCAGTGCTGTTTCATCGGCAGGGACGCACCAACTCAAAGCTCGCACATGCACATAAACACACATGATGGACAACTGACTGATGATATGACTTCCTAGGTTTTCTAGTTCATCAGGGTTAACCTCGTCCTATATTGTAGTTCGTCGATGGTAATTACTTAATACTTACTTAATACTTCAAACTAAATACTCTTATGAGAAAATCTCTTAAATGAATATGAGACTGGAGGAAAAAATTGCAAGATATAGAAATGCATTCTGAATTTCCAGGTGTGGAATTCCACACCTGAGATTTTCCCAGGTGTGGAGTACTCCTTAACTCCACACAGTCTCCACCGGCCCTGTATATATTGTCGGCTTAGGAGCAGCATGACACATCTAATTGACCTCCACTTTTCATGAGCAACAAAAAACGGCCGTTTCAACCGTTTAAACACTGAAATTAACCAAACCAGTTGATTCGGCGCCAAATTTTGAATCTAGAAAGGTTGAAACCCCAAAATGCGAAAAAATGAGATGTGTCATGCTGCTTCTAAGCCGACGAAATGAGGATACAGTGTAGATTTTTACTGCTTATTCGGATCAGAATCAACCATTTTTGAGCTTGTAATAGTGAAAAATATCTTATATTTCGTGAATTTCACGAGTATATGTCACTTTAACATGAACGCGCAAACGCAGGACACTTTTCCATTAGGTATATACTGAGCAGGTATGCTCCCAGCAATCATGGGTATAAAATAGTTACGTAATTAATAATAGATTCAATACTTTCACGATGATTCATTATAATAAATTGAAAATTTAAAGATTTTTCGGGTTTCAATCGTGTGGGAAACTATGAATGTTGGCGACGTTTCGTGAACATTGCAGTTCACTTCTTCAGGGCTGACCTTAAACTGAAGTTTAAAGTTATGTTGTTTTTATATATGTATTCTTTACGATGCCTGTGATGCGCCAGAGTGCCCCATGGTGGGGACTGGTTAAAATTGATTGGCCAATCAAGTCTTTTTTGAAAAAATTCGGGAGAACGGAAAGCCAAATCCGATTGGTATTATATCCATTGTCCCTATTGATGTTATTGAGGTGTTTCAAGATTTCGATTGCTTTTCTATGTTTTCTTGGAAATTTATTGTATGTTTTTGCGATGACGATTGTTTTGTCAAATAAAATGCTATGTCCTGTTTCGATATGATGCTCAGCTACTGCTGATTCCGTGAAATGCTTTAGCCTGACTTTACTCTTATGTTCCTTTACACGTTGACTCACCACCCTCCGGGTTTCTCCAATATAGACTTTGCCACATGAACAAGGGATTTTATATACTTCCGGATCACTGAAAGGTTCCTTTTTATCTTTAGGGTTGTTTAGAAGTTGTCCAATTTTTGCAGGTGGCTTAAATATAGTTTGGATATTGTGTTTGTTGAGAATTCTTCCTATTTTTTCTGTGACACCTTGAATGTAGGGTAGGATGGTGGTCGTCTTTCTCTCTCTTTCTTTAGTAGGTTGTGTTGACTTGTTTTCTTGAGTGTATTTTTTTTTGTTTTGTTAATTTGTTTGTTTGTGTAATCGTTTTGTATTAGGATTTGTTTAACATTTTGTAATTCCTTTTGTAAGTTATCTTTATCTGATATGGAGATAGCTCTGTATACAAGGGAATTGATTACCGATTGCTTTTGAGATGGGTGGTGGTGGGAGGAGGCATGCAGGTATCTGTTTGTATGCGTGGGTTTTCTGTAAACTTCATGCCCTAATGTGTTATCGGATCTTTTATAAACTAGAACGTCCACGAAAGGTAATTTTCCTTCTTCTTCAATTTCCATAGTGACCTGGATATTAGGGTGTATTTGATTGATGAAATCGAAAACTTTGTTTAGACCGATCGTCATCGCAATAAACTCACTAACTTACAACCTAGCACGCTTTCTCGCCAAAAAACTTAAGCCTTTCACAGGAAAGTCTATCACACACGTCCAAAACTCTTTTGACTTCATCAGAAAAATACAACAGATTCACATTCAACCCCAAGACATCCTAGTAAGTTTCGACGTAGTATCTGTCTTCACAAAAGTACCAATCTCTGATACAATCGATATTATTAAATCCATCACAAACGTCCCCTCCAATCTCAAACCTTTGATAGAACACTGTCCCACTAATACCTATTTCTCTTTCAATAACCAATTCTATAAACAAACCTCAGGAGCAGCAATGGGATCTCCAATCTCACCTGTAATAGCCAACATTTTTATGGAAAATCTAGAAACTAAAATCTTTAACAATTCCAAGCTTACACCGGAATTTTGTTGCCGTTACGTTGAAGAAACTTTTGTCATCTGGAGACATGGACTAGATGAACTATACACATTTTTCGATTTCATCAATCAAATACACCCTAATATCCAGTTCATCATGGAAATTGAACAAAACGGAAAATTACCTTTCTTGGATGTACTAGTTTATAAAAGATCCGATAAAACATTAAGGCATGAAGTTTACAGAAAACCCACGCATACAAACAGATACCTGCATGCCTCCTCCCACCACCACCCATCTCAAAAGCAATCGGTCATCAATTCCCTTGTATACAGAGCTGTCTCCATGACAGATAAAGATAACTTACGAAAGGAATTACAAAATGTTAAACAAATCCTAATACAAAACGATTGCACAAACAAACAAATTAATAACGCAATAAAAAAAATACACTCAAGAAAACAAGTCAACACAACTTACTTAAGAAAGAGAGAGAAAGACGACCACCATCCTACCCTACATTCAAGGTATCACAGAACACAGGAAGAATTCTCAAAAAAACACCATATCCAAACTATATTTAAGCCACCTGCAAAAATAGGACAACTTCTAAACAACCCTAAAGATAAAAAGGAACATTTTAGTGATTCGGGAGTATATAAAATCCCTTGTTCTTGCGGCAAAGTCTATATTGGAGAAACCTGTAGGGCGGTAAGTCAACGAGTAAGGGAACATGAGAGTAAAGTCAGGCTAAAACATTTCACGCAATCAGCAGTAGCTGAGCATCATATCAAAACATGACATAGCATTTTATTTGACAAAACAAGCGTCATCGCAAAAACCTACCATAAATTTCCAAGAGAACATAAAGAAGCAATCGAAATCTTGAAACACCCTAATAACATCAATAGGGACAATGGATATAATATCAATCCGAATTGGCTTTCCGTCCTCCCGGGATTTTAAAAAAAGACTTGATTGGCCAATCAAGTTCAACCAGTCCCCACCATTGGGCGCTCTGGCCAATCACAGGCATCGTAGAGAATACATATATAAGAACAATATAACCTGAAACTTCAGTTCCAGGTCAGCCCTGAAGAAGTGAACTGCAATGTTCACGAAACGTCGGCAACATTCATAGTTACGTAACTGGTTATTAACAGATTGTAACATGTTACAAAACTGGTGAGTCACAGGTGACTCACCTGTAACGCAAAATGTCGCACTTTGCTCTGTAATTCTGTGACATAAGTTTTGTAACACGCATTTTATCACGTTACTTAATTGCTAAATAAGAAATTGTAACATATTGCATAACTGGTGAGTCACGGGTGACTCACCTGTAACGCAAAATCTCAAGCTTTACGTTGCCACTCTGTCGCATGAGTTTTGCAACACGCATTTACCCATGTAGAAATGTGGTTATGGCCCAAACAGGGCCGAGGCTAGGCAAAACTAGGCCCCGCTCTGGTGATCTAGCCCGGACCAAACTCGAATGAGACGACAAATCTGGTCAGGGCCCGGTTACATTGCTAGTCATAATAGCCCAGGTTGGCCCAGGCTTGATTCCGATTCTTGCTCATCATCTTTATTGAAATAGAGTATACATTTGTCTGTATTACACATATGTATAGTAAGTTGCGCGCTAAAATTAGTGAGCGTGCCAACGATGTGTGATGCTCTCGCAACTCAAGACGTCTGGTTTGAGCCGTCTTAGACTGCACACGATGTACAGTCATGTATTCATATATAATTATTGTTTAATAAATATATCATTATTATTAACTCAATCCTCTGCCTTAAACCTCTTTCATTATCATGGTAGCAGAGCGTGGTTGTACTTTTTCTTATCTTCAATACTGACTTTCGAGTCGCATAGTGATGAACAGTGAGTTCAAGTGCCACGTGGTGTGATAAAAGTTTGAAGGGAGAAATCAAAAAGTTTGAATAAATGAATAAGAGGAAAAGTCGTGAAAAAGAGTGATGCAAACGGATTAAGATTCGGATTGGAAACACGTGGAATATGGCTGTAATTAAGACGGAAGCCTCGACATCGAAAGTTAAACAAGAAGATAAACTGGAAGAAAAATCTGAACACGAAGGAAAGTTCAAGATTCAAGAAGAAGACGAGATGGAAAAAAAGATCTCACGATCCCGGTGTTCGACGGAGAGGATTACTCGATGTGGAAGAAAAGAACAATTATATTTTTAAAGCTGAAAAAGTGTTATAAAGTGATAGAAAAAGGAAAACCTGCCTCGGAGACAGGCAATACCTGGGATGATAATAATGATTTAAGGGCTATGAATACAATATATAATTCAATCTCAAATAAACAGTTAGGATTTGCGTGTGAAGAAAGGACAGCCTATGGAATAATAAAGAAATTAGACGGTATGTACTTGAAAGAATCGACGGCGTTACAAATTGTGTGCAGAAACAGACTGGAAAAAATAAGGTTGAATAATTACAGTGAGACACCGACCTTTTTCAGTGAATTTGAAAAGTCAATTAATGAGTTAAAAAGTGCCGGCGCAAAAATTAGTGAGAAAGAAAAGCTAAATTATATGCTAAACACGTTGCCGGAATCATATAGTTATATTGGCGATTTAATTGATACGTTGAAACAAGAAGATCAAACGGCGGACTATGTGAAGAATAAAATTAAATTAGCCGAAATGAAAAATCAGAACGAACATGTAGAAAAAAGATCTAATGTCTTCGTAACAAAGAAAGGAAATTGTTACAAATGTGGAAAAACCGGGTATTTCGCACGAGAGTGCCAAGATGGCGGCCAAGCGGGACACAGCGGCATAAAATGGCGAGGTTCAACGCGTGGCCGAGGCCGAGGAGGAGGCAACTACGATAGAGGGCACGGCAACTTCCGTGAGCAGCAGCAAAGCGCCAGCACGAGTCAACAGAGCGTTTCAGACGCTAGCGCTTGGGTGTCAACAGCGCACGCGTCGCAAATCAACGAGAAGAGGTTAGTTAAAGAAATTCAGTGGCTACTCGACAGCGGTTGCTCTGATCATATAGTAAACAATGAAAATTATTTTGATAATTGCATCGAATTGAAGAAACCGGTTAAAATTTATTTGGGGGATAGTAGATATATACAAGCAACGAAAATTGAAAATGTTGTTAGTTATTTCGAAGAGTTTGATAAACAAAATAAGGTGATTATGAGTAATGTTTACTTTGTGAAGGATATGAATACAAATTGGATTAGTTTTGGTAAACTGACCGATGATAATACCATCATTTTTAAGGGGAATACTGCAAAAATTATTCATGAGAATAATAATTTAATAGCTGTAGCATACAAAGAAAATCGTACGTATAAAATGACGAGTGAGTTGAAGTACGATAATAAGATTGTAAATAGTGCCGAGAGTAACAATAATAATATGAGTTCAAAAGAAAAATGGCACAGAATGCTAGGGCATGTAAACTGTAGCTATCTAAATTTTCTGAGTAAATAACAGTTATTGACAGGTATTCCAACTGATTTTGAAACTGAATTTATAAAATGTAAAACGTGTATAGAAAATAAAATGCATAATTTACCATTTAATAACAATCGAACAAAAGCGAAAGATATTTTGGAAGTCATACATACTGATGTGTGTGGCAGTTTTAAGACTTCTGGTCTAAACGGTGAAAGGTTTTTCGTTTCTTTCATTGATGATTATAGTAAGATAGCTAAAGTTTATTGCATTAGGTCCAAAGACGAAGTATTTGACTGTGTGATAAAATATATAAACGAAGTAGAAAATTTGACCGAAAAGAGAGTTAAAACAATAAGGTGCGATAATGGTAAAGAATATTTGAATAATCGTTTCTATGAATTCGCGAAAGAAAGAGGTATTTACATAAACATTTGTCCGGCGTATGTATATGAATTGAATGGTACTGCCGAAAGGTTTAACAGAACAATAATGGATATGTCGCGTTGCTTATTGGATAAGGCCCAAGTACATAAATGTTATTGGCCCGAAATAATTAGTGCTGCTACTTATTTGAAAAACCGTACATTAGCAAACACGATTGAAAAGAAAACTCCGTATGAAATATTTTTTAAGAAAAGACCAAACGTTGAACATCTACGTTTGTATGGCAGCAAAGTTTTTCTTAGAAAGCCAGAACAAACGAGAATTTCGAGATGGGATAAAAATGCCGATAATGGGAATTTTTTTAGGCTATAGTGAAGTTGGATATAGAGTTCTATTAAATAATAAAATAATAGTAGCGAGACATGTTGATATTGTCGAAAAGGATGTAAAATGTATAGGTTTCGATGATAGCAAATCTGAATATTTATTTCCTTCTACTTCGACTCTCGAGTCAAGTAGAGGACAAGAAACTGAACTCAAAAATGAACTAAGCGATGATCTAGAGATAATGTTTTTGAAAGTGCGCAGATGAGGATGAAGAATTACTAAGTAATGTAAAGAAAAGCGATAAAGATAGTTTCAAGCCAAAAACTCCACGTAGATCTACACGTGAGAGAGACTACTGTGAGATATCTAGAAAATAGATCTGATAGAGTCTCTGTACATTATTGTAGAGTAGATACACCTTGTACATTTGAGGAGGCGGTGAATAGTGATGAAAGTAAGAATTGGGAAAAAGCAATGAATCAAGAAATAGATTGCATAAATAAAAATAAAACTTGGAAATTAGTAGATAAAGTAGAAGACAAAAAAGTTTTAGATGTTAAATGGGTATATACGAAAAAATCAGATGATAGATACAAGGCTAGGCTGGTTGTAAGGGGCTTTCAACAAACTAATGAAATTGACGACATATACGCTCTAGTTGCAAAGAATCGAACGTTAAAAATTTTATTTTCTTATTGTTGTCAAAACAGTTTAAAAATTCAGTAAATGGATGTAGAAACTGCATTCTTAAATGGAAAAATAAACTCGGAGGTATATGTGTATCAACTGAAAGGTTATGAAGACGGAACAAATAAAGTATACAAATTGTCAAAAGTATTTTATGGATTGATAGAAAGTCCTACAGACTGGTATGAGTGCTTTGATGAGTGTATTACAAAATTAGGTTTCAAAAGAAGTAATGTAGATCTCTGTTTATATAAAAAAGGAAAAGAGAATAATGTGATTAATATTTTGATTTACGTAGATGATTTGTTAATCTGTAGTAAAAGCAAGGAAAATATGCAAAGTATTAAGAAACTCTTGTCGGATGAATTTAAAATGAAAGATTCAGGTAAATTGAGGAGTATCTTGGAATAAATATAAATTATAACTACCAAAAAAATGAACTCACTCTAAGTCAAACGAAATATATAGAGTCACTAGATGAAAAATATAAAATTCAAAATAGTAGATTGTATAATACTCCTATGGAGACAAATTTGAAACTTGAAAAGGCTGAAAACTGTGAGTCAAGTTTAAAATATAGAAATCTGATAGGTGCCTTATTATACATTAGTTCAAGTACGAGACCAGATATAAGTTACAGCGTCAATTATCTTAGTAAATATCAAAATAGTCATAGTGAAACGCATTGGAAATATGCATTGTGAATTTTGAAATATCTGTATTTAACGAAAAACTTAAATTTACGTTACAAAAAGAATGAGAACTGCGATATCATAAATTTTTATGTTGATGCCGATAAAAATGTTCGGAAACGTAATTGACTGGAAATCAAGGAAGCAAAAATGTGTAACCAAAGCTTCGACATATGCAGAATATGTAGCATTATCTGAAGCAGTAACGGAGATAAAATATGTAAGAGAATTATTAAAAATATTTGGCATACATTTTAATGAACCTATAAAAGTTTATGCAGATAACTAAGGAGCAATAAATATTGCTAATAATGGTAACTGTACAAAAAATTCTAAACACATTGAAATACATTATCATTTTGTACATGAAAGTATAAAAGAAAAATTGATTGATATTAGTAAAATCGATTCAAATAGAAATGTTGTGAATATTTTTACTAAAGCACTATGTAAAGAAAAATTTGAGAAATTTAGAATGAATTTGAATGTTGTATGAAAAAAAAAATGATGCTCTCGCAACTCAAGACGTCTGGTTTGAGCCGTCTTCGACTGCACACGATGTACAGTCATGTATTCATATATAATTAGTGTTTAATAAATATATCATTATTATTAACTCAATCCTCTGCCTTAAACCTCTTTTATTATCAATCTTCGCTATCATCTACATATAATAATTTTTTAATTTACGTTCGTCATATTTGTTTTATAATTCAAAATAAACATCATAAATTAACAACAAATTTACACTTTATTATATGATGAAACACGTATGTAACCATATTATACATAGTTATTTCATGTAGATGTTATGTACCAATTACGGAATAGTACATATTTTAATAATCTGTTATAATTATATGTATAACAGTCATATAGCAGGTTTACTGGAGGTTGTATCCCAGAAAACGTAGTTATATGACAGTCATGTGTATGTTGAATAACAGATTCGAACATGTTACATAACTGGTGAGTCATAAGTGGCTCACCCATGACGCAAAATATCACACTGTTTCGTAACACTGTAACATAAGTTTTGTAACAAGCATGTAACTATATTATAGCAGAGGAATGTTATATAGATGTTTGGTAATACTTACGGAACGATAATATAATGATAAATTTGCACAAAAAAATGTTTGATATATTATCACTGCACTTAATTGATATTTTGAAGTACGCAATTGCACGCACGGTCACTTACAAATATAATCGCACGCTTAAACGCTTAGAAAAATCGCACCCGCTGGGGATTCGAGCCCCATCTTAACTGCCTAACCTGAGCCTATATACCTATTTCTATTGCACGCACTTGCCCAGGCGCCCTACGAAAAATGGTGCATTAATTGATTGCAGAAATTTGACTCCGGATTTTTGTAGTGTGAGCATGCAGAACAAAAACCTATCTCTTTCAGTGCAAATACTGGGACCAATAAAGTGTGTAAACAATCGTTGATGATAGCAAAAACAGGTTTTTTATTCATTTCAACGGACCTATTTGCCTGACAGAAAAAACTTTTGTTAAAAAATGTAGGTTTCACAAGTACCTACAGAATGGCGGTTTGTACATAGTGATTTGTTCATTTGTTTGCTTGAAAAAAATGGTCAGAAATTGCCTTTTGTTGAATATGCAATTATTTTTGCAATAATGAAGCAACAAGTTCAAAACTTTCAGAAAATATGCCTCTTGCCACTCTTAAAAAGTGTGCTAAACTTCAGCCCAGAACAATTATTAGTTTTCCCAAAAACTCATTTGTTACTAAAAAATTGACTATTTTTCAACGGAATTTCTGCATTTTGGTCAAGAGGATATCAACTAAAGTGGTGATTGTCCTCTACAGGACTTGCCTTATCAAGTACAATTGGAGGCAAATCAAATTTTTATAATGAAATATTATAGAAGTGGTCTCAAAAAGATGGTATGTTTTCTCCTCATAAACAAATGAAATAACTCCGTCAATTTTGATTTTATGGAATCGGCATTAAATCCATTTGATAGGTGCTATTTTTTTTCTATTCGCTATTTACGAGGCAATTCATTCTTATTTTGTTGATGATCAAGTTGACTGATTATGGAAGAAGGCTTGACGCAGTCTGTGGTAACGGAGTGGGGGAAGACGCTGTCGCCCACGTATGGTTATTAGACAATAATGATGGCAAAACTAGATAATGTGAATAAGATAGTTTTGACATTAAGGCATTAGATTTAATTTTTCTAAGGAGTAACCAACATATCTGCAACCAGCACGGAAAGCTAGTCCAATTAAAAAAAAAAGACATCTTGATACATCAATTTGTCGTTGAGATATTGAAACATCATATATCATATTATATCATCTTATATATCATTCACAGCTGAGACGAATTTTACACACCATTTGAGAATATTTACGTAACAAGGTAGCTGAATCCATATTGATTATTCATGTATCCAACTCAAAGTACAAACGATACACGTTTTTCACATAACAGTCATGTCACATTGCTAAATGACTGTTCATAATGTGCATTATACAGAACTACACAGTAACACTTGTACAGTTTAATTACGTGATACTATAACAAAATTATTATAATTCTTGCGTGTAACCAAGTTACCTGACAAATATTATATGACTGTTACAGAACGGTGATATCACAATATTACACAGATGTTACTGATGTGCATTATGCACAACTTACAGAAGTACACAAAAACCCCGTTAAAGTTTAATTACGAAACACTATAACAAAATTATTATAGATCATGCGTGTAACCAAGTAACGGAACAAATGTCATATTACTTTCACATAACAGTCATTCCATATTGTTACATAGCTGTTACTAATGGGCATTATACACAACTTACAGAACTACACAGTAATGCCGTTATAGTTTACTTACGTAACTCTCTGACCAACTTGTTATAGCTCATGCATGTAACCGAGTTTCAGAACAAATGTTACACGATTGTTACATAGATTTATGACATATTGTTACATAGCTGTTACTAATGTGCATTATGAAGCTGGGAAATTCTTTCTAATTTTCGTACACTAGTAATAAAGGAAACACCATGTATGTTCTTATATCACTTTATGTTTGTTTATTATTCAAATTCTAAGTCTTTACCATATATTGTATCCTCGGCAGAACAGAGTTTTGCGTCGTCTCTCGTGCCGATCAGACGTGCTTGAGCTCCACTCTCATAGTGGTTGTATCGTGTATTATTATTTGTAAGTGATAGGGACGAACAAAATTTAGAAGAATGACAACTGACAAGGACCTCAAGTCTCTCCTCTTAAAAAAAGCTGGAGGATGTGGTAAATTCACAAAAAACTTTGGATATTGTTGTGGCTGATACAACAGACTTGAAGCAGTCGAGTGAACGCCCAGCCGAAAAAGGGGACGCCGAGCGGGTTCCAAAAATGAGATATCAAAAAAATCAAGGATCTCAATTATATGCAGCAAAAGCAATGGAAGTCGACAACTAACAGAATTTATGCAAATTGAAATACAAGTAAACAAGGATCTACTTCCGAAGGACGTATTAGAATAGCGGAAAAGCGCGGTCGCCTCTCCTCGATTCATATTTTGGAATACCAGAAGATTCAACGGTTTCATCGATTTGTACGATACAGTAAACACAAATGACATAATCCTTATCAGAGAGACTTCCCAGCAAAAAAGAAAGTATTGATATGAATTGAATTGAAAAGATTAAGACACCCCGCAAGTTCCACTTTGCGACAATGACGCACCCCAAGTCGAAATTTTAGCCTTATTTAACCCCTGTTAAATGTTCTCTTTTGAACCCCGTTGGACCTACTTTAGCCCTATTTAGAACCTCTTAAAATTCTCACACTCATATTCTCTAATCCTCTATAAGAACTCCAAATTCTCTGCCAATTTTAGAAAGTTAAATGAGACCTCTTCAAGTCCTGTGTAACCCTCGTCACCCTATTTTCGTTCTCTTAAGACCTATGAAATTATTCTGTATTTATATGTCACTTAATTTTCATGATTTAAATTGTTAATACATATCAAAAGCCCATATCGATAATCAGGCATAGTAATGCTACATTTTTAACGTTAATAACATTAACAATATAATTTCTGAAAAATATTATTCTCATTGGTCGAAACAAAAATTTTTTAATAGGAATCTGTATTATCGTCGAATAATGAATCCCAGCGGAGTGAAAGGAGAAGATCTTTTCTTGTGAATAAATTAAAATTAAAAGTTTTAATATTTCAAATCAGAAGAAAATTGAAATTGTTGAGAGAAGCAATTTCTTTCTTCAGATCGAAAAAAATGAAAAAAGTATTATGCAAAATTAATAATGTGACTAGTCATTAAATTGAGCACTAAAAATTCCACCATCTAGTTTTCCTTCAAATTTGAGGTAAATGGGGAAGCATGAAACACTTGTGGAAAATTAGTACTTTTTTGATTCATGATGTTCAGTGGTTTTTATTACTTATATAATAATATATATGTTTTAAATTTGAATCATGAATTGCGTATAACAGCTATAAAATTAATAATATGAATGAGCCTATTTTTCTGAAATATCTTACTTCATAATTAGGAATATAAATTTTTCTTGTAAAGTAACACATTTAAAGTAATATGTATATGAAAATGAACATTTTTAAAATTAAAAATAAGAAAATGATGCAGGGAAGAGTCGGGTGTGGTGACGCATAAGGAGGCGAAACGTTAACATTTGATTTAAAACCGCCTAGAGCCGACAATTCTTAATCAATTCGGGAATTTTTACAACTTAGTTTTTTATCCTCTTGTAAAAAATCGACATAAACTCCGTATTATTTGAAATAAGTATAGTAGCATCTAATACACAAAATTAATACATGAAATTTTTTAATTAATTTTGCCAATGTTTCAAAGAAATTGTATAAACAGATATTCAGATTTGAAAAGTGTATATGTTAATACAGCTTGTTTAAAACAATAACATATGTGTTGCAAAGATCAATTTTTTTCCAACACAACACTGGCAAGTTAATTTAAGGTCCTTTTAATGAAAACAGAATATATTTCTATAAAGGAGTGGCTTAATAGTGCATTTGATTATACAACTTTGTGTAAAACATCATTAGATATTTTGGAAGGACAAAATTCTGACGGAACAACATTATTAAATCAATTTAAAGCCACTTAAGTGAAAGTAGAATGTATTTCTGTGAATTAATGCTTTAATAGTGCACCCCTTTATAGAGTTTGCTTACACGGAGAAAATTTGTGTGTTGAATTTTGCATAACTTAGTTCGGTAAACGTAGGACATTACGGCATTATATTAAAATTTCACTTTCAGTCATGTAAAATGAAATAGGGTAATATTTGATGTGAAAATATGAATTATTAATATAAATTCATTAAAATTTAATTCGCGATTCGGTAAGAAATAATACAACAAGATGTTAGAGATTACCTGACAGTTGGGTAAAATGAGATGTCGATTACCTACCAGTTAGGTAAAATGCGTCGAACTGTAAGGTACAGTTTCGATCCTAGAAAACAAAGTCTACCTCTCTAAATATGTGAATTCTACATCCCAGTCATGTAAAATTTCGTGCGCCAGCAAAAAAAAAACATTCTTGCTACAAACTGATTCTGGGGAAGGTCATCCACTGCTAACAAACACATTCTTATACATATCATACAATTTAACTTAAACAATTACATTAAATTACGATACATTACATACGATATAGTCGCACGCTTCTAACGATATTAACGCTATTAAAAATCGCAAACGCTGTGACGGGTTTCGAACCACCTAAGCTACGGTTAACGCGTTCTATCGCTAACAACTAAACCTCACGGCTAACCTAACACTTAGAATATCGGAAAAAAAATCTCGGCTATAAAGTTAAAGTACAAGTACGTCAGGGCCGTACAAAAAAATAACTGGTCCCCGTTTCATCGAAGTCTGTTATTGTAACATTTTATTAATCAGCGTGCTTGTAAATTTGTAGGAAGTAAATAAACATATTGGATAATTTTTTATTCAAAATTTTCCAACCTTGAAAATAATTTTTTCCAACTAAAAAGTCAACTAAATTTTGTTTTAAAATTTTCATTTGATTATTTTGGTAGAGAATTAATTAAACGCCATAGGCTATGACAGACAGTTAATGGCTTCGGTATATGCATTTCAATTAATTTTTGAAGCCGACATAGCTATACATACACAGAAAAATCCTTGCAAATTCTGTGGAAACATTATTTTCAATTATGATAAAACTAACCACAATTTTTGATAGTTTTTTAGACAAAAACACGCGCTGAGTGAAAAAATAAGGTGCCCACAACTGGTAAAATGTTGGTGCCCACAACTGGAAAATGCAGAGCTGTCAAAAAATGACCAGCAAATTTTTAAGTACGAACATATTAATGAAACCGATATAAAATCACAAAACAAATTATCGTCTTTCAAACACAAGAAAAAAATACACCACTGTCGATTTTTACGGATGAAAAGATGGAATCGACTGCAGCTACTACGCGAATGCGTCTGTTCACTTCGGTGTCAGCACTAAATCATCGTACCCACATGGTGCACAAATCAAAATTGCCAGGTCAGCTGTTTATATTCACTGTCGAAAGTTATGCCAGGGTGCCCACGACCGGGTGATGCCCACAACTGGGCAACTTCTCCTACACTTAATTCTTCATAAAGCCCGCCTGCGTCTCCGGCAATATTCCTCTGCCCTCAACATCCTTCCGCAGCCGGTCCGCCACCATCATCGCGTATACTTCATACGCCGTATTCATTAGCGTAATCTCTCTATAATTTTCCTGTCTATCTCTATCTCTTTTCTTATACAGTGGCACTATTAACTCTTCGCTTCACCCTCCTGGGAATCCCTCCCCTCTTCATACTTTCTTCATTACCTCCTCCAGCCTCTCCCTAACCTCCCAGATAACAATCCTGCGACGCACAGTACTCGCATGCGTGCGAGGCACGCTGTGCGAGTCATAACGCACGCATGCCGCCATCACCTGTCGCCATGCTGTGATGGGTAGGTAGAGTGCGTGTGTGATGCGTCTCATATCGCCATCACGACGTACTTCACGTATGACTGCGTATGAAAGCCTATCTGCGACGCATGCGTGCGTTCATCCTGAAGATAATAAATAATTCCGTAATAGTGGTCTAATTAGATCCTACATATTTTTATTTATTTAAAAACTTAATTTTATAATTTATTGTACTTCTTTTTTGAATACTTTAATACACCTTCAATTTTATAATGATGTTGATACTTTGAAGTTGAGATGAGAAGTTTAAAAAGCGCGCTCAGTTGAAAATTATATCTTTGCGAAATGATGATGGCCGTCGCGCGCCCACACGCGCCCTTTATGGTCTTCCCACTCTGTCTTCCGCAGTCTCCCGTCATCAGCACGAGTTTTGTACCGTTTTCTTTTTATAGTTTTGAGCGCGATTTTCCGCTTTTTACTCTTTATTTTTTTTACAAATAATTTTAAAGTGAAGTGCTTTGAGGCGTTCATGCTTATTGGATACACACGTATATAGCGCAGCTTTTAATATCAATTGCAGAGTAAGTATATGTATAAAAACATAACCTTATTTTTTTTTATATTTTCGGGCCACTATAATCGTGCTTATATACTATCAATGTTATAGAAATATAATATTTTAAATAACAATTTCATGAAAATGTTATCCTATTTGTTCAAAATTCAACTGTGTTGCTGAAATTTAAAATCGCTTGAAATTGAAAATTTTGTGTGAAAAACGTTTTAGGTTCATCAAATATAAATGTAAATAATTATTGGTTTTCAAATTTAAACTGTAATTCGAATACTAAACATTTAACAATAATTCGAATACTAAACATTTAACAATAATTGATTTTACAAGACGATTCCGAATCTGTTCGCAAATAAACAATTTACAGATTTTAATGTTAAAAATTGTACTGCTTTAATTCCAAAGCTTCAGTACTTGAACAAATGATCCGGGAGACGAAGAAAACCTCTCCAACATGATAGCTCCTTCGGAGATGCCGAATCCTGAACAGCTTCGAATAAAAGGATCAATTCGAAAATTAGCCTATTAGCCTATATCAGGCCACACAGAAATTGTTAACAGATTTCAATAATTTGAAGACATTTTTTTAGATTTCAGGGTATTTTTAATACTTCTTATGCATTTTCAAGATTTTTTAATTTTCAATATTTTAGGGAATTTTAAAAGATTCCAAGGAATTTTTTAATAATTTAATTAATTTGAAGGGATTTCAAAGCTTTTGAAATATTTAAAGATAAACAATTGTCTAGAATTCCGAAAGGTATGGATTATGAAACGCTTTAACGGGGCCTATAAGGTTTCAAGATATTTTGAAAGATTTCGATTTTATAAGATTCCCGAGGATTTAAAAGATTTTAAGAGATTTTAAACCTCTCAATGTATTTTAATACATTTTCCAGGTTTTCAGGAAATATAATTATAGAATTTCACGGGATTTCATAATATTATAGTGGATTTCAAAGAATTTATTCGAGAGAAGTGAAATATTTAATAGGGTTTTAAAGATTTGAAGAGATTTGGAATTCACCCTTAATTCTTATTAATTCAACTTGATTTTTTTAAATTCCTTTACATTTTTTAATACACTTGAATTCTTCTAATTTCACTCAATTTTACTTGATTCAGTGGATTTTTTTGGATTTAATTTTCATTTATTTAATTGGTCCTGAAGATCAATTGGCAAAATGATCAAAGGATTTGAAATATTTAAAGGTATTTTTTCCAATTCCTTGGAATTATCAAGAGCTTTAAAATATGTCAGGGGATTTCGGAAGATTCTAAGGGATTTGAAGTTCTTCTTCATTCATAATGTGTCCCCTAAGGGTTTATATGACTTCCACTTCTTACAAAACTTCCTTCCACATGTTCTATAAAAACTTATCCTTACTATTTACAATTATTTACACCTATTTACATAAAATCTTATATCTAACGCCTTTAATCTACATATTTTCGACGATAGCGCAATTTCCCTTATGAAAAAGAAGTATTGGTAAGTATTGGATCCAATACTTTTTTCGCGATAAAGTATTGGATTTCCAATAATTATTCATGAATAAGTCTTGGAATCTCTAGCCTTAAAGAACTTCCTCCTTGCTTCCTCCCATCTCGTTCATTCAATCGCCCTCCCTCTCTTCTCTTCTACCTCCATCAAACACTTTCTCGCCAACTCCCCTCCCTTTCCCTCCCTCAGCTTCGTCTCAAAATTCCATGCCCTCTTTCCCGCTCTAGTACATAATTTATCCCTTTGCGCCTCTTCTCTCACCATATATCCCGGCGTCCTCCAGTCTACCCCTAGCGTCCACCTTATATACCTTTCTTGTAAACTTTCAATCTCTTTCCTTTCTTTCCATCCCTATATCTCTGCTCCATAACCTAATACCGGCCATACCAGCGTATCAAATAACCACATTCTCCTTCTCCAATTTTTTTAAAATCTTCTTTTTCCTATTCCCCATATCTGTCTCATTACCCCTGCTACTTTTTTTATCCTTTCTCTTATATGAGCTCTATGATCTCCATTTGCTTGCAAGGTATATCCCAAATACTTAAACTCTTTTACTTCTTCTAATTTTTTTCCCTTCCATCTCCCCGTCAATTCTTTCTCTCTCCCCCCTCCTTTTCTAAACCTCAATACCTTTGTCTTTTCTACATTTAAATACAACTTTTTTCCATCTAAGTATTTCTCTAATCCGGTAATTAAGCCCGCCATCCCTTCTTCATCCTCTGCCATCAACACTATATCGTCTGCGTACGCCAGTGTATATATCTTTTCGTTCCCTATCCTAACTCCTCCCCACACTTTTCTCTTCATTTCTTCTTCTAAGTCTGATATTAATATATTAAATAAAAGTGGGCTCAGAGGACATCCTTGCCTTACCCCTACTTTTACCTAGCTTTTTGTCTCTCTAAAAATGTCCGATACTCTCTTTATTAATCCCTCTCTTATCCCCTTTCTCACCATAACTTTTTCTATCTCGCCTCGGTCTAATGAGTCAAACGCCGCCTTTAAGTCCACGAACACTGCTATCATTGCCCCTTTCTCCCTTTTAATCCTCTTATTCACTAAGTAGTTCAGAACATATATATTGTCCATTACCCCCATCCCTTTTCTAAGCCCTGTCTGATTCGGTGGCTCTATCTTTTTCTCCACAACTTCTTTTTTCAACCTCTCCGATAAAACAGTCACATATACTTTATGCAGTGTTGGTATTAGTGTCACTCCTCTATAATCTTTAACCTCCTCGCCTTTGCCTTCCTTCACTATTGGTATCACTACTCCTTCTTTCCATAACTCTGGCCACCCCTCTCCTCCCCATACTCTATTGCAGATTATCCATGCCCATTCCTTTAATTCTGTCCCCCCATATTTCCATACTTCATTTGGAATCTCATCTATACCAGGTGCCTTTCCATCCTTCATCATCCCTAATACCTTGACTATTTCCTCTCTTGTAATTTCCTCCTCCTCATCTGTTTCCCTACCATTTCTTCCTCCTTTCTTAACATTCTCCTCTACCCCTCCTAGTAATTCCATAGAATATTTTTTCCATTCTATCATCTCAATATCCTGGTTTACTCTTTTCCTTCTTCTTCTCTCTTTATTTGCCACCTTACAAACCTCTTCTTCCGTCCTAGCCTTCTCCGCTTCTTCTTCAAACCTTTTGTTTTCCTTCTCTTTTTTTTGATCACACAACTCAGTATACTCCTTCTTTTTTCTCCTATATTCTTCTCCACTACTTGTCCCTTTTCTCCACTTTCTTAATACCCTTCTCACTTCCCTTTTCTTTTGTTTACAATCCTCATCCCATCCACTTCTATCCCCTCCTTCACTAACTTCTTTTTTGCTTGTGCACTCTAATGCTCCTTTTATTTCTTCTACCATTATTTCCATTTCCTCGTTTACATTTCCTTCCCGCATTTTGATATTCCTGACTTTTTCTTCAAACTGTTCTTTACCTTCCAATGACCAATCCCCTCTTCCTGCTCTTTTTACTTTTGCTTCCTTTTTAGCCTTTTTGTTATTACTCATTTCTCCCTCTACCGTCACTGTTATGGGAAAGTGATCCGAATCTACATAGTTCCCCACCTCTAGTTTCTTAACCTTCTCTCTTACTTCGTCGTCCACTACCACATAATCAATCACTGTTCCCCTCTTTCCTCCTGAACGTGTATATTCCCCTTCCTCATTCCCCTCCATACTTCCGTTTAGGATAAACCATCCCATCTCCCCTAGGCTCTTTAACAACTTCTTTCCCTCCCCATTCAGTATCTTGTCTTTGGATTTTCTTCCTCGCTATCCATCCCATTCCCTTCCTCCTCTATCTCCGGTTCTCGCATTAAAATCACCTCCTATTATGAGCCTACTCTCTTGTTTGTTTTCTTCCATCAGTTCTCTCATCTCTTCTGATTTCTCCTGCATATCACCGTTCACATAAACCCCCACTATCTTCCACCTCTCTCTTCCTATATTTGCTCTGCCCTTTTTATTCTTCCTCTTTGCATTTTGAACCTGCCATTTGTAACCTCTTGTTAATCTTCCCCTTACTCTTTCCCATCCCTTTTCATCTAGCAACGTCTCCGTCATTACTACTACATCCCATTGTGTCAAATTTCTCATAAACTCCCTATCCTTTCTTTCTAAGCCTGCTATATTCCAGTAGCATATCCTCCATTCTTCCCTACTTTCGTTTCTTGTCTCTTTTCGTTTCTCACTATTTCTTATTTCTTTACCTCCTGTTCCTTTCTCTCCTAGTTTCCCGATACCTCATTTTTTACTAAATCTTTTCTGTTCTCATCCCAATTCCACCATACACCTTCTATCTGTATTCTCCCATACTTAACCCATGTTCTTCTTCCTTTTTTTCTTTCCTCTTCCGCTATTTTCCTTAACCTATACTGCATGTTTCTTTCTACCCATGTCAAATCATCCTCTATTCTCTCCGAGCTTCCATATAACATCCTCTTCTTTGTCATCACTTGCCTCTTATGTTCCCATTTCTTCAGTTTCACTAGTGCCATTCTCTCCCCTCTTCGCTCTTCCCTTCCTACACTTCGCACTTCCCGTATCTCTACCTTAGCATTAATCCTTTTTAGTACTTCTTCCACTCTTTCCCTGAGCTCCTTCCCCTCTAGTCTTAGACCATTTATCACTATGTTTCTTTTTCTTTCTTCTCTCTCTTTTTTTTCTATTCTTTGCTCTATTTTTCTCAGCCTTTCCTTCTCCTTTTTCCCACTCTCCCCACCTCCAAACTCATGGTTTGAGCTTTCAATTTTTGTTATTCTACCTTCCAACTCCTCTACCTTTTTATTAGGCTCTTCCTTCTTTTCTAGTCGTTGCTCCAACATCTGCATCCCTTTCTCTAACTTTTTCCTGACTTCTTCCCATTCCCTCATTTCTTTCCTAAGTTCGGCCATTTCCTGTGTAATTTCTCTTCTCATTTCCTCCACTCTTTTCTTCTGCTTTTCTTCATACATCTTCATTACTTCTATCATCATTTTGCGCGTTTCTTTCAATCTTTCCTTTTCCATTTGATCTTTATCCTCAGCTTTGTCTCTTTCTGTCTCCTTAATTTTCTCATCCATTTTTGGATTTTTCAAGCTTGCCCCTATATCTTCCTTGTCTTCACTGCTTCCCCGCTCCCCTCTCTTCCTTTTAAAGAATGCCTCAATTGATCCCACGCTTTTCGCCCTCAATCTATCCTTTTCTACTGTTTTACGATACTTTTTGCTTGCCCTCCTTTCTTTGTTCTCCCCTTTCGGTGTACTGAAAACTTCCTGATCTGAATCCCTGCTTTCATTGACAGTATTCGCTCCGCTAGCCATGAATCCAATTCAAACGATCCCGCCTTCTATCGTTCTCTGTCTCCATCTACCGTCACGTCTACCTGCCTTGCCTTTCTCCCTCTCTACCCTGCCCTGCCGCGACACGCTACGACCAACCTGGTCCTCCCACCCTGTCGCAAACCTCAAATCCACCTAACCTCAACTTCCACACAAATCTGTCTTGATTCCCAAAAATATCCTCACCCCCTTGTCAATCTTTTAATCTCTCAATCAATCCCTCACAAACGAATCCCTCTACACACATCCACAATCCACTCACCTCAAATTTCACCACAATTATCAAAAAAACTCAGCACCAAATTTTACCACCGCCACACACTTTCACGCGGGAAACGGAAGTCCGGATTTGAAGTATCTTAAGTTATTTTAAAAGATTACTAGTAATTTTTAATTTACTTCAGTAATTTAATGGGATTGGAAAGGATTTGAAATATTTGAGGGTGTTGTAAATGATTCCCAGGCGTTTTCAACGTCTTTGAAAACTTTCAAGGGATGTAAAAGAATTTAAAATATTTTAGGAGATTTTTAAAGATTCTGAAAATTTGTTTATTTATTCCAATAGCTTGAATTCCAAGGCAATTTCAAGAGATTTAGTTAATTTTAAGGATTTTCAAGTGTTTTAGTAATTTTAAAGTATTTTAATATTTTAATGAATCTTAGTATTTTAATGTATTTCAAAGAATTTATTTACAAGAAGTGAGGGATTCTATTGGGTTTCAAAGATTTTATGAGATTTTCAAATATTTTTTGCAATTCATTTGGAATTCTTTCGAATTCTTTTAAATTCACTCAATTCAATCGCTTTTTAAAAAGTTTTTGTTTCATTCATCCTGAAGTTTTTTAAACTAACCTTAAATTCGTAGGCATTTCATCTAATTCTTTTTAATGCCCTTTTTAATTTTCCTAAACTCATTTTAAACTTATTGGATTGAATAAATTTTTGCTTATTTTTTAATTTTTTTTTCAATTCACTTAATTGCTTTTTAAACATAGCTTGACTTTTTCGTGAATTTTATCCAATTCTTCTCATTTTCCTTAAATTCCTCAAAAGTCACTAAAATTTGACTGAAATAAATGGATTTGTTCGATTTTCAAAAATGCTTCCAATTAATTTGAATTCTTCTGAATTGTTCTGTAGTCATTAGTCACTCTCTTGGTTAGAAATTAGTAGAGTTTTAAAGATTTGAAGAGATTTGAAATTTTCTTTATAATTTACCCTGAATTCTCAATAATTAGCCGTGAATTATTTTAAATTATTTGGAACTCTTTTGATTTTTTAAAATTAACATTAATTCTTCTGGATTTACTCAATTCTACTTAATTGAGTGGATTTTTTTTTAAATTTTCGAATGTTTTTATTCAACTGATACTAAAGTCCTCAAGCCTCACCTTGAATTCTTAGGCATTTCATCAAATTCTTTTGAATTTCCTTGAATTTTTTCAAGCTCATTTCAAAGTTACTGAATTCAGTGATTTTTTTCATACTTTCAAATTTTTTTTGATTCATTTGAAAATTTTCAAAAGTCACCTTGAATTTCTACGAATTTCAACGAATTCTTCTCTTTACCCTTAAATTCCTCTAAATTCATTCCAATTTTACGGAAATCAATCGAATTTTTTTTATTTCAAAATTTTGTCTAATCCATTTGACTTCTTTTGAATTGTTTTTAATTCCTACGAATTTATCCTGCATTTTTTACCCTTTGAGCGCAAAAAAGTAACCCTATGAGCGTGAGAAAAAGTAGCCTTTGGTCCCTATACTTTATCCCATAGGGAGTGTGAGGCCGTCTATATAAAAAATTCACGTACTTATGAAATAAAAAGTTTGTAATTTATATTTTGTTTTCTATGTCTATACTTCGAGAGACAAACGTATGTATATTGAAATTAATATATAAGTCACGGTTGATTGCGTTAATATGTTTTATGAAATATAAAATATTTTTTATTTTCAATATTTATTTATAATAGTTTGAAATACACCGAATCCATTTCAAATCATGCAGGCTGGCGGGTGACATATTCAGGATTAGCTTGCCTCTGAAACAAATTGAAACAAATAAATTGAATTGAACATATTAAACATATTGTACGGGGAAAATGAGAAGATATGTATTTTGATAAATTAACATAGCGACATTTTTACATTTTCGACGAATATTTTAAAATTTTAAAGTCACTTTGAGTTTTTTGAAAATTTTACGTCAAAACCGTGCCATTTTTGCAAATTGTAAAATATAAAGGTTTTACTTGTTTAACTTTAGCCAGTTTCTTGCACTTTTTCAAAATCCACAAAAAAGAGTAGAAAATGGCAAAATTATCTTGAATTAAAAAAAGACGAAAAAAAAACATTTTTCTCAAAAACCCCAACTTTTTTGCCCAGAATTTTTAGGAATAATAGATTATACTAATATAGCCTGCCTGCTGTACATTTTCCGTTCGATATATTTTTTTTTCGGTAGAATAAATTTATTATAAAAGAAAATTCAAAATAATTTTTTTCTTCTGAAAGACAAAAAAATACCAAACGGAAAATGTATGGTAAGTAGACTATATTTGTAGTTATTATCTCTAGAAAAATCAGGCAAAGAGGGTGCTTTTTGAGAAAAACCGTTTTTTTCAAAAATTCAAAATAAATTCACCATTTTTTATTATTTTTTAAATTTTTTGTGGATTTCTAAAAAGTGAAAAAACTGCAGGATATAAACTGAAACAAGAAAAAACGTTATATCTTATAAATTGCAAAAATAGCACGTGTTTTAAAGTAACATATTATTATATTCGTAAAAAATGTAAAAATCTCGCTATGTTAATTTGAAAAACTGCGTGTCTTCTTATTTTCCACGTACAAAACAAATTTCACAGAAAAGTCAATCCTGAATATGTCACCCGCTAGCCTTCATGATTTGAAATTCGGTCCTTATATGTATTATTATAGGCTGTTACGCTATTTATACGTCTAAGTGTTATGACTTGCTAATTATAAAACTAAAATTTTTTTCTGTGAAAATGTTCCTCTCCTCATTTAATAACAATATTTATAACAATATATTTTAAAATCCTGCATTACTTTAGGGGTTCGCATATCACCGTCATGCGTGTGACCTTCACACGTGCGAGCGATATGCGTCGCAATTGAGGACTCATATGTCTGCTAGGGTGATTGCGCCATGTGCGGGACAATCCGCACGCGTGCGAGTAAATACGCCATCATTGTGCGCGCACATTGTTATCTGGGCTCTTGTGTACTTAACAGCCACGCTTCGTTCTCTACCCCGTCCAGTCCTCTGATGCCTATGACCGTCTTAACTTCCTTATCTGTTTACCTATCTCCTTGGCATTCAATTCTTCCATCTCGGTCTACCCCGTTCTTTTACTCCCATCATCTCTCTTTCTCAAGTCTGGGCCCTGAAATAATTCTGTAAAAAACTGCCCTCACTCCTCACTTTCTATCTTCTCGCTCATCTCCACTCTACACTTCCTGAGCCTTTTTATTATCTTCCACACGTCCCCATCTGTCTTAATACTTTCCAACTCCTCTTCAAGATCTTTATACTTTTTCTGTTCATTCTCCTTACAAACCCATCTAAACCCCTTTCTCATTTCTACTTACTCCTCCCTTTTCGCAATTGAGCACACCGATCATAAAAGGGCGTCTCCGCGCGAAATTCGGTAAAAGTATTTTCCACATACAGAAAGTAAAAGAAAAAAAAGGTGTCAAATTAAGAAATTAAAAACACCATTACAATGACCTGGCAAAAGTCGACACTTTTTGCTGATATAATAAATGAATCCGATTATTAGTTTAGGTAATAATTATTGAAAATTGCATTTTTCATCGCACAGAAATTCGATGTTTTACAAAGTCGTTGATTTTAGCTCAATAACTGGTGAAATGTTTTGAAATTTTCACAGTATATTCAGAATACATACGTAACATCTCCAAAGTCGATAAAACACATAAAAATTGCATTTATTTACCCTGGTACCTCGCCATTTGTTATTAAATATAAGTGAACATATACAATTTCTATGTGTTTTATCGACTCTGGAGGTGTTACGTATGCATTCAGCATATACTGTGAAAATTTCAAAATATTTGACCAGTAATTTAGATAGAATCGGCGCACAGTGAGTATTTTTCACAAAATTTTGTTCAAAATTCTGCTGACTGCTCAATTTTTGACCAATTGTGATAAATTTCTTTTTAAATACTCGTAACGAATGATAATTTTATGTAGCACTGCTACTTTTTTAGTTTTCTGCCAAAAACTAACCTGTAAAAATATGAACTGGCCAAGGTAGCTGAACCACGAAATTTCGAAACTTGTGAAACCATGAACACGGTAATATCTTTACACACAAACCTCAAACTCACAAACCTCAAACCCACGAACCTCAAACCTCCAAACTCGTAAACCCACAAACCTCAAACGTACAAACCTCAAACCTCAAAACTAAAACCCACAAAAATTATATCTCAAATCCACAAACCTCAAACCCCAAACCCACAAAACTCAAACACATAAACCTAAAAGCAGAAAATCCACAAGCCCACAATTAGCAAACTCACAAACCTCAAACCAACTAACATCAATCCCTCAAACCCGTAAAACCACAAACCTCAAACCCACAAACCTCAAGCGCACAAACCTCAAACCTCGAACCCACGAAAATTATACCTCAAACCCACAAGCCTCAAACCCCCAAACCCGTAAACCCACAAACCTCAAACGCACAAACCTCAAATTCACAAACATAAAACTCCCAAGGCCATAAACCTATAAAACTCAAACTCACAAATCAATTAAGCTAAAACACCAAACCCACGAACAGCAAACGTATAAACCTCAAGCTTAATGTATGTAAGTTTGAGGTTTGTGGGTTTGTGGGTTGGAGGTTTGTAGGTTTGCTGTTTGTGGGCTTGTGAATTTGTGGTTCTAGGTTTATGTTTCTGAGGTTTGTGGGTTTGAGGTTTTAGGTTTGTGGATTCGAGGTTTGTGCGTTTGAGGATTGTGGATTTAGGGTTCGTAGGTTTGAGGTTTGTGGGTTTGAGGTATAATTTTTGTGAGTTTGAGGTTTGTGTGTAAAGATATTACCGATTTCATGGTTTTCAAAGTTTCGAGATTTCGTGGTTCAGCTACCTTGGCAATTTCATATTTTCTTAGGTTAGTTTTTTGCATAAAACTAGCAGCGCTACATGAAATTATAATTCGTTACAAGTATTTTAAATAAATCCATTAAAATCGGTCAAAAATTAAGCAGTCAGCAGAATTTTGAAAAATATCGTAAAGAAACTCACTGGGCGGCGAGTTGTTCATTAATTATTAGCTAAACTAATAATCAGATTCATTAATTATATTAGCAAAAAATGTCGACCTTTGCCAGGTTAACGTAATGATGTTTTTAATTTTTTAATTTGAAACCTTTTTTTTCTTCCGCTTTCTGCCTGTGGACAATACTTTTACCGAATTTCGCACGGAGACGCCCTTTTATGATATTTGTGCTCAATTCCCTCTTTCCACTTCTTGTACTTCCTCTACACCTTTCTTTATATCTTTTTACATTCTCTATCTCACTACGGCTTTACCATTCCTTCCTCCTTCTTTCTAAATACCTTCTTTTGCACACAACCTTTCACTTTCTCTTTCAAGTCCTATCATATCTCTTTTACCGACTCCACTTCAAGGCGTACCTTCAGTAACTGCTTCTGATACTCCTTTATCGCCTTCCTCGTCCTGCACACCCTTTCCCCTATCGACACTTCTTCCCCAACTTGCTTTGCGCCGCTCTCCCCCTTAGTTAGTTAGTTAGTTTTAATACGGGCGGGTAGCCCATGGAGAACTCCCCTGGCGCTCAAGCTGTAAAGCCTATTGTGCCACACCCTTACTTGTTCACTCTCAGCAGTCGACCCCTGACCTCTTGACGAAGCCCAGTATGTCGACCATCGATCGCGTTTCGATTTCCTCTGTTTCCATAAGATGGACCCCGAGGGTCTGTTGCCTGAGACTAGCTAATGCCGGGCACTGGTATTATACATGCAGGGATGTTTCATCATCCCTGCCGCACCTCCTGCACTCTGTCGTGGGGCCTTATGTCTTTCTTGGGTAAACTCAAGATTTCCCTGGCTCTGACCATCCTATAGGTATACCCCAGGATGAATTTCGCCTGACGGCAACCCTTGGTTTGTTCCTGGTATTCTCTGTGTTTTGTTCGGATCTAGTTTTCAATGGCCTTCCCGACACTGCAAGACGCTTTTCGCAGTACCGGTTCCGGCCCTACGAATTCGCTCGCTGCGCCGCACTTTGCCAACTAATCCGCCTTTTCGTTGCCCCTGATCCCTGTGTGACCAGGAACCCATATGAGAGCCACTTTGTTTCTTTCTGCAAGTTAGTTTAATGCCTTTTTGCATTTCCAAACCAGTTCTGATGTTATGTCTGGTTTCTCTATTGCAGTTAGTGTTGCTTGGCTGTTCGAGCAGATCGTGATCTCTCTGCCAGCGGCGTATTCATCTATTAGTATTTTAGCACAGCGAAGGACGGCCAGGACCTCCGCTTGAAAAACAGTAGCGTGTCTCCCAAGTGTGATCCCTATCCCTCTCCCTCTCTTACTGTCATAAATTCCTGCTCCTGACCCTCCCTCTCCCCTGGAGCCATCCGTATACCAGATTTACGCTTGGAGGAGCGGATTACCATGTTCTTTCCACAGATCCCTGCTTGGGATACAGACGCGGAAAGCTTTGGCAAAGTTGAAGTGTTCTGTTATTTTATCTTGCCTCATATGTAGAATCGGCAGTGTGCTGATATCACTCGGGAGTCTAGTGTGTTTAGTCCCCAGAGTCCATCTATTTGCTCTTGCCAGGTGGCCCATCGCGTGAGCCGCTCAGCGGTTATCGCAACATGTAGGGGTTCCTCACAGAGCATGTATCCTATCGCCGCTGTGGGCGCAGTCCTCATTGCTCCAGTCAAACCCCTAAATGCTACCGTTTGTAATCTTCGCAGCCTGTCCTGGATTATTTTAAATTCCGCTGGTGGCCACCAGACCACGGCCGACGTGTAGGAGCCTTGGTTCCAAGACAGCAGAGTAGAGCCATGCAAGCATTTCAGGCCCTAACCCCCACGTCAACCCAAAAGGCTCTCTTGCACATCCAGAAAGTCATGACAAATTTCCTGCATTGGGTCTCCAGGTGCTTTGCCCAGTGTAGCTTTCTATCTAGAATTACTCCTAGATATTTAACTGAATCTGAAAACTTCAGCTTCCCACCACAGAATACAGGAGCGTCAACTTTCGGAACTTTATAATTCCTCGTGAAAATGGCCAGGTTGGTCTTTTCCGGTTTTACCGAGAGTCCTGTGCTATCGCACCAGAGCTCTACGATGCGTAGCGCCGACCTTATAAGACGCATCAGCGTTTCCAGATGAGCCCCCGTAACAGGGATTTCAAAGTCATCCGCATATCCTTACGTATAGTACCCTTCTTTATTTAGCCTTCGAAGGAGGCCGTTCACTACGACGCACCACAGGAGGGGCGACAGGACACCCCCTGTGGGCAACCCCGCGGAGCTATGCCCCTTACTAGGCCTTCACCCCATCTGGTTTCGAGTCTTCTTCGGCGTAGCATGCTTCCTATCCAGCGTACCAGCTGGTCCGGCACGCCACATCTCAAAGCCTCTCGACAGATGACTTCTGGAGGAGTATTGCTGAAGGCACCCTCTATATCCAAGAAAGCGCCCACAGCGTATCCGTTTTGTTCCAACTGCTGCTCCAATTTTGCTACAACAGCATGAAGCGTAGTTTCTATCGAGCAGCCTGCCTAAAAAGCATGCTGCCCTCTATGCAGCGGGGAGGCCAAAAGCACCTCATCCCTAATGTATCTCTCGACCAGCTTTTCTAGCGTCTTCAGAATAAAAGATGTTAGGCTTATTGGTCGGAAATCTTTGGCAGCAGTGTAACCCTCCCTCCCAGGTTTGGGTATGAAGGCCACTCGGCCATCCTTTCATGCCGATGACACGTGTTTAAAGGCTATACTTTCCCTAAATAATTTCGTCAGAGGAGGGACGACCAAACCCATGCCTTTTTGTAAATGCGCTGGATAAACTCCATCCGCCCCTGGTGATTTAAAGGGGAAAAAGGACCCTGCGGCTCATTCCACCTTTTTGTAATCAACAACCTTAGCGGCGAAATTCCAGTCGGCCCTCTCCACCCCCTGGCCCCGGTATTCCTCCTCTTGTTCGGTTCGGATTTGCTGAAAACCCGGAAAGTGAACTACCATCAGGTGATTCAGCATTGCTTCTTCATCTTCGGCTTCTTCATCGTCGTGGAGATTCGCTGTTTCCGGAATGTTTTTCGATTCCTCGCAGAAGCCCCTCCAGTCTTCCTGCTTATACTTCCTTATGTTTTTATTGTATTCGCCCTGGGCCGTCTCATAGATGTCTTTTACCGAGTCTCTCTAGGTGGGTGTTCCACCATTTTGCTCCCTTTCTAGACTTGATAGTACCTGTAGGGCAATGTTTCTCATATAGTGTTGTCAGAGCCCTTCGCAGAAAATCCGCTGCTTGCACCAACTCATCAATGGTACCATAGCTTGCGGGGAATTCCGCAGGCCTCCCTTCGAGTTCCGCTTTATATGAGTCCCAAAGTGTATTTCTAGGGTTTCTAATATTAGATACCTCCTGTCCACAACCCTGCTTCTCAGTGCACCTGAACATAAAGTCAAATCGAGAACCTCACTCCTGCTTTTAGTCTGGAATGTGGGAGTATCAGCCCGATTCAGAAGCTCCAGCTCTGTGCCTGGTATGTTTTCAATTAAATCTCTCCCTCTGTCATTGATATTTGTGCTTCCCCACAACGTGTGGTGAGAGGTCGCATCACAAACCAACAGTAGAGGAATCTTGTTCTCTTGACAATACCGAATTAGAGCGTCCATCTCTCTGGGAGGTGGGGGTCCCTCGGCATCGCCAGGAAAGTAAGCCCAGGCAAAAAATATCTCTAACCCTTCTCCGCTACTGCCCCTGAGTCTCACCTTGATAACGGTGAGATCTCTAGGGCAGAATTTAAGCACCAAGATCGCATCCATACCCTTGACGGCTATGCATGTCCTTGGCATACATAGCTCCTCCTCATCAAGAATCTCCTCCTCCTTATTTATTATCTTATCCTTCGATTTCCTTTCGAAGCTCTTCCCTTCCCTGTAAATGCCCCCTTCCCTTCCCATCCTCGCATTGAAGTCCCCACCTAGGACCACCATACCCTTCTCTGTTTCGCCTAGCAAAAAGGAAAGCGCCTGTAACTCAAAGAATAGAGAGAGACCTTCAAGGAGAAAGATCATTGGGCGAAAACCATTTGATTACCAATGAAACCTTGATGGTCACTCAAACAAGAATAACAACATCAAATGAGTTATTAAAATCCCGCCCGTCTCGTTCGCTGAACGAAACAAATTCCACTCATAAAGGACAAGAGTTGAATGCCGCATGATGTGAGAGTGAGTAAATGGGCCTGACGGTGATAAGTGTTTCTGTGGGAGGAATAAAATGCGTGTGCCCCAAACTGTCATAGTCAGACATAAAACGCACATATTCCTCGTCAGCAAGGTGTCCTTCTCCAATCGTTGACATACGGGTAGAGTCGAACTGATACTCAGTGAAATATAGTTCATTGACAATGGCATCTTTCCCTACAAGCACGAATGATGGGATCTGCGTATCTGGAAATAAGCTCAAGAACTGAATCTGGCTGCGGAGCAATCCAGGAATGGTTTTTTGTCGCTCAGCGAAAGACATAGTATTTCTTGTATTTGTCATCAAGGTTACCAACGATAATTGGCCCTTCCAAAGGTCCATGACTCTCATGATGAGATCCGTCCATAAATCTTCATAAACTTGGTGATATTTGTAGACCTGCAACCAATCTTAATGACAAAAGAGAACCCCAGTAAGGGATTTCCCTTAACGAACATCGAACAATAGAGAATAAAGGGTCAAGGAAGACAATAATGAAACTCTCATGCAATGCGGAGATCTGGGGAACCAAATTCGAAGTTGGCTTGTAAGACTATAATCAATATTTAAGCGAAGTTAAATACCAGAGAACAACTATGCAAAATACACAATCTGTCATGGAAAGTAAGTTAGTCATGCCCGAGAGCCTGTCTCACGGTGCTTGCAATGTTGCAACAAATCCACAATCAATATATCTGTCATGCCTGAGAGCCTGTCTCGAGGCGTTTGCAATGTTGCAAACCATCACACAGTCAGTAAGTAAGTTCGTCCTGCCTGAGCCTTTCTCGAGGCGTTTGCAATGTTGTAAACCATCACACAGTCAGTAGGTAAGTTTGTCCTGCCTGAGCCTTCCTCGAGGCGTTTGCAATGTTCCAAACCATCACACAATCAGTAAGTAAGATTGTCCTGCCTGAGCCATTCTTGAGGCGTTTGCAATGTTGTAAACCATCACGCAGTCAGTAGGTAAGTTTGTCCTGCCTGAGCCTTTCTTTAGGCGTTTGCAATGTTGCAAACCATCACACAGTCAGTAAGTAAGTTTGTCCTGCCTGAGCCTTTCTCGAGGCGTTTGCAATGCCGCGAACCATCACACAGTCAGTAAGTAAGTTTGTCCTACCTGAGCCATTCTCCAGGCGTTTGCAATGTTGTAAACAATCACACAGTCAGTCAGTAAGTTTGTCCTGCCTTAGCCTTTCTTGAGGCGTTTGCAATGTTGCAAACCATCACACAGTCAGTAAGTGAGTTTGTCCTGCCTGAGCCTTTCTCGAGACGTTTGCAATGTTGCAAACCATCATACAGTCAATAAGAAATTTTGTCCTGCCTGAGCCTTTCTCGA
>CAKNXH010044483.1:0-14026 GCA_932178445.1 Andricus quercusramuli
TATGAATTTGATTTATTGCTTCCTTTTAGATAAAACATTTTAATTTAGGACAAAATCCCCTTTGAGTTTTGCCGACATCATGCGTCAGGGGGTATCAAATTTCATATAATATTAAACAATTCCTGGTAAACAAAATTCCATTCTGATGACGTCATCCTCGTTCCAGGAATTATTGCATCATATGGCGTAATACTGTGCAAAAGTTTTTAGAAATTTGGTAAGGGTGGGGGGTTAAGTGTCTATAAAAGGAAGGTCAGCTCTCCTCTCTCACCAGTTTGTTGGTACATGCCAGATTGTAAAGAAGATAAGCAGCAGGAGCTGAAAAGTCGCTTAAACGTATTTCTAAAGAACATTCGAGAACTAAAGCAAGCGATACTAGTGCGAACAGATTTACAAAATCTTGCGAGAAAATTTAATACACTTAATATTAAAGATTGAAGATGGACTTCTCAAAACTCAAAAAAATCGCAGTCAACAACGATTTCCTACCAACCAGGAAGCTCAAGGACCTAAAACTCAATAAAAACTACAAAATCACAAACATCAGGAAAGCAACAACGCAGTTTGGAGTGCGGTTCATTGTCACTGTGGAGAAGAAATTTGCCGTTTTTCTACCAGCGAGGATGGTCAATTTGCTCAATGAAGATGAAAATCTGCTGTTGGAAATGAAAAAATCCTGTGAAGATGGCGATCTAGGCATGCGGTATTTGGGTGGATGCTACAATTCCATCGAATTCATTAAGACAAATATATAAAGTGTGCAGTTTTCAATTATTGCTCAGTGCCTGAAAGCCTTCAGTGCAATCAACATGTCTTATACGCCTCGAAATCAAATGCTACATTCCTCATCAGTGAAACTGCAGGCCAGTCATCCCCGTGCAAGCATAACCCTAAATCCTGAAGAGTGGAAATTATTTAAAAGTTACTTCAGTCTCATTTCACTGTTCTTCGATGGTGAAGAGAAGTTGCAATGCATCAACTGTGGAAATTTCCAGATACACATGACTATATCTTTTGGAGATTATGTAGTGACTTTGGAGCAAATTGAAGAATCGCAAAAAAATTATCCATTTGTACTACGAGAAACGACGTTTGCTGTTCTCCAGGAAGTCAGTGCTTGTATCGACCGGTATCTTCTGGAACAGAGTGTCATGCCATTCCAGCTGACAAAGGACGCCATCATTGAAACCATCGCTGAAAGTGCCTGGTATAATTTGGCATCACCTTGTGTGAAAAGTGTAAAATCTTATATTAGAGAAAATTATATAAGTTTAAAGAGTAAGGCAATGAAAAAACTTGTATTCACGAATCTCATGGAATTTGAAAGTCTGTTTCTTGAAATGATTACTTTCTACAATCGAAATGTGTGTGAAGAAGTGATTGAGAAATGCCATCTTTATACATTAAAACTGTATCTATGTTGAGAGTAAGAAAAAAAAATCTGAACAAAAAATGAAATTTAAATGAAATTCTTCTTTATTATTTACTAGATTAAGGGTAGGTAGATGTGTAAGTAAAAATATACGTATGTTTGAGAATAATCAAAACTTTATTCAGAAAAAACCTTAATATTAATACAAAGATACTTACAAACTAGACTTATCTATCCAACTATTGTGAGAGTCGTCAAAACCTAGCCATTTTACAAACAGCTCATTTCTCCGCTTTCTCAGTACTTTTTCTACAAGATAAATGTCTGGATGTCTAACTTTACCAAGTTCTTGTTCATAAAAACTACCTGAAATAGCTTTATCTTGATAATCTTTAAGCATATACGTCACTGGTTCGGTATTCTTAACATGACTTATGGTAAATATTTCAGTTGTCCAATTCGGTGTGTAGCCTTTTTCAAAAATTTGCTTAAATTTACTTATACGTACTCTATCTCCAACTTTAAATTTAGCCTTCTTAACTGCTTGTTTCACACTGAAATTTTTGTATACATTGAACAACAATTTTTTCTCATTTTGCTTATCAATATCTTTTGGTTTCATTCTAATAGTCTGATGTTTGGTATCGTTGTAAGAAAAAATTAAATCTTTCAAAATATCTATCCACTTATAATTACCCTGCAAGCTAAATTGCATCCACATTTTGTTTTTCAGGGTACGATTAAATCGCTCGCAAATTGATGCTTTTAAATTGCTAAATGTCGAGTACAAATTTATCTTATATCGCTTCATAAGATTCTCGAAATGCGAGTTGTAAAATTCCGTACCTCTATCAACATGTAAATTTTTTGGTACACGTCCTTTATCAAGTACAGATTCCATGGCTGCAGCTACATCTTCGGCCTTCTACAATTTAACGGGAACAGCCCAAGCAAATTTTGAAAATACATCAATCACAGTCAAGATGTACTCGTATCCTTTGTTTACTCTCTCGTATGGTTGCATTTCAACAAGATCAGCTTGCCAGGTCTCATCAATGCCACGGATATCGAAATGTCGACGTTGGTAATTTCTTCTAGCCGGCTTGTGCAGCTCCTTCACCAACTGCAGCTTCTCAATGTCCATTTTTGAGTGCATTCAGTCTGGTGTCTACTTGACTAATGAGCTCTGAATTTCGATACACTAGTTTTTGAATTGATTCAACATCAATTTTTACAGTTTTAAAATGTTTATATGTGGAATTTTCCAAACTTTCAATCATCATATTATTATTGACTACTTCAGTTCGCAAGGAAGCTATAACATCGTAGATAGTCTGAAGTTCACGCTGTATCATATGTTGCACCATATTCAGATTAACAGCATCATTCTGCTCTTGAGCATCAGCCACTTTACACAGCCTTTTATTATTCATGTCATAATCTCCGTCAGATGTGACTTTGAAACCAAGTCCAGGTGGGCCACGACTTGTACTCTCTGCTGGCTTGGAATGACGTCCGAATACATCGATGCTCATCTTGCAAATGACGAAAATTTCGATAACACACTCATTAATATATAATTCCAGCTTCTCGCAGCTCTTCAATTATTGATACAATTTCATTTGAGTGACTTGGATTTCCAGCTACTTGAGATGCTAGCAATAAGCGTAATCGATCGACCAATTCATTCGGGTCATCCCAGTAAATGTAGTCCATCTGACTTCCCTCTCTAGCAATCATGTGTTGCGGGATCAAACCTTTACCTGATAATGATTTCCTGTTTTTACTCCGTCTCTCTGTATTTTTTGCTACGGGAATCAATTTCTTTATAAAATTTTTATATTTAAAGGTTTTATTGTCACGAATTTCGCCATCTGGTTTTTAATTCTTTTTATACGCGTTTGTTGCAACGATAATTTGCTTATAATTTTCAAGATCACTGGAAGTTATAGAGGGCTCTTCGGGAACCTTTTTGAATAAAATTTCAAGCAAGCCTTTACTTTTGGGAATATTCAAATTACGCACATGAATATAGTTTTGGCTGAAATTTATCGGAGAATCTCCAATCATTAATCTATCTCTCGTTAATTTTCTCACTCCATACTCATTATCAAGTTCTCTACTTCTTTCACCCAACAATATGATATACTTGTTGGCATCATCATCAACAATCCATGAAGATGTAGGTATTTCTGAGGCATTTCCCGCTTCACTACGAGCTGACAGCTCCAAGTTACTGGAATCTTCAGTCCCATCTGCTTCATCAGTCTCGTCTGCTTCATCATAAATTGATTTATATGATAAATCATCAATACTTTCTTCTACTTCACTCTTTGCTTTCTCTCGTTCTCTCTTTTTAATTGGCTCAACTTTTTTCATATTCTTCAGGCCACCAACAATTTTCTCTAGTGGATTAACAATGGGCTTAAAGGTGTCGCTTAATGTGCGCTCAACGGTTTCTTTCCCCAACTTTATCAACCTATGTTTCCGCCGAATTGATTCGCTAGCTCTAGCAATTTGACGCAAAATATCTTTTTGCTTTTGAAAATTCTCCTCACGTGAAGACATGTTGATACATCAACGTCTAAGGTGCGACTGTTTCTATATTGATCACTACACATGTATATATTACTTTTCAAGATTTATAAAACAATCAAAACCTTTCCTATATCTACCCAGGCTAAGATCTCTATCCTTGTCAATTACAACGAATCCATACTTGTCTTGATTCCAGCAAGCTAAACACATATGCTTAAATTGTGAAAAAGTCATATCAGTATTCACATGATCATCATAAATATGCTTTAGATTCATTTCATCTTGTTTAAATAACACAAGTAAATTAACATTATCGCGTACAAGATGTTTAGGAATATGCGCATATGTCTGGATCAAGTAAAAACAGTCGACATCCCTGTGTCTACCCATGGAAAAAAATGCTCTCATATTATCTTGTTTCTCACAAGCCACGTCATCGAATACAATGACTGAATTTGCTTTTGCTTCACTGGGCATTATAACCTCTTCATGCTCATTGAAAGGATAGTACTCAACACCATCTACAGATTGAAGGACTTTTTCCAAAAATTCATACTTTGGCTGTTTTAGCGATTTTGAGTAGATGTAAACATTTTCAAATCTTAGGCCATTCGGATGTATCAGTAGAGCCAGCAAAGCATTTGTCTTTCCACAGTTGGAAGGTCCACAAAATATTGCTCGCACACTGTTTGGCAGCAAATGCCCATGTCGTTTTTCCCTATTCTCCTTTTGAACAAGCGAATCAAAATTCTGGACAGGTAGTTTTACAGGTTGTGCTTCAAACTGCATCTTGACAAAGACTGACTGGAAAGCCTATAAATATCCTGGTTATATAGGTTGACCCTTCAGTCTAAAGGTATCCCTCGCATAGATATGATCGTTCACAGAGGCAAACGAGTCAGTTGTAAACGAACTGTGGAGCAGGCAAGACGTGGAAGAGGTTTGCTCAACAGAATCATCAACAATTTGCCGTTTGAGTTGCACTTGCCTGGTTACCAGTACTGTGGACCCGGTACTAAACTAGCCAAGCGATTAGCACGAGGTGATCCAGGCATCAATCCACTGGACGCTGCTTGCAAAGAGCACGATATAGCCTACTCACAGAATAGAGAAAATATAGAGGCCAGAAACTCAGCTGACTGTGTATTAGCTGAAAAAGCTTGGGAACGTGTCTTGGCTCAAGACGCAGGAATAGGTGAAAAGGCTGCTGCTTGGGGAATAACAAACACAATGAAGATGAAATCAAAATTGGGGATGGGCCTCAAGAATAAAAAACCTACCGCTACACTGAGAAAAATTATCGCTGCAGCTAAAAAGTCAATGGTTTCAAGCAATAATGCGCAAACTGTCATTAAATCAGCACTCAAAGGCGCACGCGCAGCTGTAATAAAGGCTGGTGGAAGAAGAAGTGTGAATAAACCTCGTATTCTACCTGTACCAGGCAAAGTCGGAGGATTTTCACCCTTTCTCATACCCGTTTTTGCGGGTCTCAGTGCTGCCGGGGCGCTAGCTGGTGGAGCTGCAGGAATAGCTAAAGCTGTGAATGATGCAAATTCGGCAAAACAACAACTTTCAGAGAGTAAACGACACAATGAAACGATGGAAGCCATTTCTTTGGGAAAAGGCCTCTACTTGAAGCCACATAGGCAAGGATTGGGGCTTCATCTCAAACCGTATAAACAAGGAGCTGGACTTAAACGCAAGTCAAAAAACTCCAAGTGAAGCTACCTCATCGAGTCCTGACTGATGCAGATTTACTCACATTCGCAAAATCTTTGAAGATTCCGCATTTTCGTGGTGTTTTCATGCGAAATGCATTACCAGAGGGTGGACCGCGTAAATATGAATGTGCTATTGTTAATCTTGATGATGAAAAAGGACCAGGAACACACTGGTGTGCTTATAAAAAGATTGACAGTAAAATAATGTACTTCGATAGCTTCGGTAATCTTCGGCCACCTTCGGATCTCTTCAAATATTTCGGTGTTGGTAGCATAAATTATAATCACACGAGATATCAAAATTACGATACATTCGTGTGTGGACATTTATGTTTGCAATTTCTGTGCAATCAATTAAAATCTAGAAGTACGTTTAATCTATATAAGTGCTGATATTTGCAATATAAAGTCAGTTGAACGCTGGCAGCCATCATGGATGATTCATTGACACTTACATTGTCGGGAAGTTCTTCAATTCTGGAAACGAACCATTTTCCTCCGATTGAGTTGTATCCTTATAAAAATTACGCTCTTGGACTCGTTGAATTTCTAACCTTAAATTCGATACCCAATGTAGATATTGGTCAAAATAAATTCTATGTGGGCGATGATTGAAATACCTACAGGAAGTTATGAAATAAGTGACATAAAGCGCTATCTGCAGAATGCTTTAGTAAAAAAGGGCATTGAAATTCATATTAAACCAAACAATAATACGTTAAAAAGTGAAATTTATTGCAGTCACAATATAAATTTCGAACCTAAAGATTCTATTGGTCATTTGCTGGGTTTCTCTCCGCGCAGACTAGAAGCTAAACAAGTTTATGAATCTGATCAACCGGTATCAATCATAAAAGTGAATTCTTTGAGCATTGAGTGTAGCATAACTACAGGTGCATACATTAATGGCCAGAAAGTACATACTATTCATGAATTTTTTCCTGTAGTGCCACCTGGATATAAGATAGTGGAAGTACCATCTCAAGTCATTTGCCTGCCAGTCGCCGTGCACACAATAGATCATATACAAAATGGGTATCGTTTTCAACAAGAAGATTGGCTTTGGTTATAATAAACCAGCATAATGTCACAAACTAATCAGTCAGCGAAGAGCAGTCAAAGGGTTAACACCTCGAAGCGCCCTCTTCCTAAAAAGTCAAGGTCTGAAGCTCAAAAGAAGAAGAGGAGAATAAAGAGATTCAAGATTTTTTGCACCTGCATCTGTGAATTTGTCTATCAGCGCCTGATTATCTGTCATGGAGGGGGAAATTTTAAATATTCAAGCACCAATCATCTTTGATGAGTCAATTGCGCATTGTGAAATTCATGCGCATTGTGAAATTCATGCACATCAGCCTTATGCCTCATCGACCTTCAACAACAGTGATGAAATACGGATTGCTGTTCAAAATCAGGACCACTGTCTCCTGCCGAGCAAAAGTTCACTTCACGTGCATGGGAGAATCACAAGAATTGATGGAGCAGCAGTGACAACCACAGTCTTAGTTTCTAATGCCATCTGTCATTTGTTTGACGAAGCTAGATATGAAATCAACGCAATAGAAATTGATCGAAACAAAAATGTCGGAGTCACTAGTCTCATGAAAAACTATGTATCTCTAAATCCTGGGCAATCACGCTACATGCAGAATACTGGCTGGCTTACAATAAATGATAATAATCAATCGCTAACCATCGATACTGGTTACTTTGATGTAGCCATACCGCTTAACATGATATTTGGTTTTGCTGAAGATTATCACAAAATCATTGTCAATTCTAAGCATGAACTTATTTTAACAAGATCAAAAAGTGATGCAAATGCCATCTTGCAAGCGGCTCCCGTTGAGCAGTGTAAAATTGAAATTAATAAAATAGAGTGGTTATTGCCTAGCGTTAGACTGTCAGATTCACGAAAATTTCAGTTGCTAAAATATATTGAAAAAGATCCACCTATTCCAATAAGTTTTCGAACTTGGGAACTGTATGAATATCCTCTACTTCCGACTACGTCAAACCATGTTTGGACTGTGAAAACCTCAACACAATTGGAAAAACCGAGATTTGTCATACTAGGATTTCAAACAAACAGAAAAAATAATACTGCTAGAAGTTCTAGCAACTTTGATCATTGCAACCTGACTCGAGAGAGGGGAATTTATACAGTATGCACCTCTAGTAGTAATTGACTGTTCTAAGCAAAATGAGTCGCTGAAATACGGCCCAGTTGATGTTCGTTTGGAATTTCAAACCAGTGAAAATTTTCCCGCTCAAACGTCAGCATATTGCTTAATTTTGCATGGTCGTATAGTTGAGTATAAGCCAATCAGTGGTGTGGTGAAAAAGTTGGTACAAAACTGCTGTAAGCACGAAGAAATAGTTTAGTTACATTCAAGATGCAGTACTTGGTGGATATGCAGGGCTTCAAGTTGCCAGTTAATCAATTTGTCTTGAAAGAATTGGCAATATTACCAATCTGCGATGATACAGTCAAAAAGCCGTATTCTTTTCTCTTTCAATCACCCCGCAAGTGAAGCAACGTTCCGTCAAAATATAAATCTGTAAACATTTGGGCAGAGCGGAAACATCATGGAATACCTTGGAATTCCGGTGATTTACCGTATTCTCTATTGCCTGTAATACTCGAGAGTGTTTTAAAAGATGCAACAAAAATTTATGTGAAAGGATTGGAGAAGAAGAATTGGCTGCAGCAATTTTCAGAAGTATCGAGTGAAATTGTTGATATGCTTGATTTGGAATGCCCCTCGCTACAGGGATTGCGTGAAATGTTTGCAACTAGCGATATTAAATGTACGAATCATATGAATTAAAATTACTTTAATTGCGCAAGTGAAAATGTACTCTTATTGAAAAACTGGATGTCTCAGGAACAGCTCTGTTAGATTAGTTGTTTTAGTTTATAGAGATAAGAAGAAGAAAAATATTTTCCATATATATATTTAATTGTAATCTACTTATTTTTGTAAGTATAATGTACTGTGTTTTTGAGAATAAATAAAAAAGAAAATGAAAATGAAATTTTTCTGTTGTTTTCTCAGAGTTCCTTATTCTTATAATAATAAGTGCGAATAGTAGATAAGCAAATGGACAGACAAGTGAGCATCGTTGACTTCATGGACTCGGCATTGGTACTCGCCTGACGGATCAGGTTGCATCCAACAGCTACATCAGCATCGAATTTTTCCAATTAGAAGAAAGTTTTTGCTTAAAAATATATGATTTTCAAGTTGTAATCAATAAAAAACATCAATTTTTTCAGATTCAACTTGTATTTTAGACAAAAACAGGTGTACATTTTTTCAATTTACATGTATATACAATTTACATTATTTATGCTATAAAGATGATTCATTCCAAATCACTGCAGACTTTATCTACTACATCGAAGTTTGTATGCAGTGCATATACTAATTTCTATCTCTCTCACTCCTCCACTCATATATCGCTCATCGCCTCGCTTGTTTCTACTCATATATCTTTTCTTCATTATATAAGTCAATTTATGTATGTATGTCTTTCGTTAATACTTATGTACAAGTTTTAATAATCGTTGTACATAATTTGAATTCTTCTTTGAGAATTAAATTCATTCATTGGAAAAATGAACATTTACACAAGTTTTCTTAGAATCGCTGTACATAATTTCAACTCTCCTTTGAGAATCAAATTCATTTATTACAAAATGAACATTTACACATGTTTCGGAAATCGCTGTACATATTTTTTCCAACTCTTCTTTGAGAATTGGATTTCATTTATCGAAAAATGAATATTACTCTTTATCCACAGTTATTGCCTCCTGTGATTGAGTTTTATAGCCCCATGGAAGTGTGTCGGTTGTACGAGGAAGCAGCATCCTCTTATCATCTCGCCAGCTGAGAGCAATCTTGTTTTGTTCAATCGAGTGAACTTCATGTTTTCGGCTTCGAATCAACCGCTGTGGTCGAATAAGAGTTTTGTAATGTAGCAAAGTTCGCTTGTAGTCTTCAAACGTTATTGTCCTTAATGTGGACCCTTTAATACCTTTAGCTCTCTTGTTTCCCTCGTCATTCCCCAAAACTTTATAGGCATACAATTTTGATCTTAGCCCGACAAATTCTGTTACAATTTTTCCGCTACATTCGTCTTTCATGAGCCCCAAGACTTTTTTGTTCAATAATTTAATATCATAGATATTATTTGGTGGATAGTCTGAGGTGTCAAATTTGGCTGAATCACTTTTAATATATTCATAAAAGTTTGGAACTGTAGTGTGGTAAATCAAGCTGTCTGTGTCGGTATAGAGTAATTTCGCCTTGTCATTGAAGGTGTACTTCATGTAATTGTAATGGAAGTCATAAATCATTATCTTTGATAGGTCGAGAACTGTGAATCCAATATAAATTGGTTTATTGAAAGTAATTTTGGTTTTATTCATTTCAATTATCACCATGTCTTCACCAAAGATAGTGCAGCTATGAAAGTTTGGCTTGGCAATCAGAGCATTTGCACCCCATCTACCCTCCCACTTTGTTACTAACCTAACATCTTTATGCTTCCTTACGTTCTCCATGGTCTTGCCGAAAACTGAGTTATTCATGAGTTTAAAAAAATTTTTTTCAAACTCATTTTTTGCCTGCTTTCTCAACTCTGTATTCAAATCAATATAGTCTTTTAGCCAAGGTTTTTGCTCGAATTGTAAAACTCGGTGAACTTTAACGAGTTTCATTCCCAAATTTAAATACTGTTTCAGATTTTGATAATGGAGAACGTATTTTGTCTTTGATTTCAAATTGGTTATTAGTTTAGGAATTTTAGATGTGGGAAGAGGAGGCACAAAATGCTCTGGGCATAATGGCAGGTCCTTATGCAAATCATGGAGTTCTTCAGGGTATTCCAAATCTACTTCGAGAATATAGCCTATTTCTGAATCATCAGGAATATTGAAAAAATTTGGCTCGTTTTCAAAATTTGTAAACTATTTGAAATCACGATAGGGCAAACTTTGACTCATTGCTTGTCTGTACTGATTATTTATATAAAAATACATTATGTAAGATTCGGGTTCCAATGGATTAAAATTCAAGCCCATGAATCTATTATTCGCCTTCGCATACCTATTGGAGCACTGAGACACACCACCTCTGATGGCACTTTCAATCAGTAATAACATTTCTACATCTGTCAATAGGTCGAGTTCAATCCCAGTATACTTTAGCATAGCATCGAAGGAAAGTCCAGGTGCTGTAAAGTAGTGCAGTGGGTCTAAATTATAAGTTTCAATACAACGACATCTAAAACTTTCGAAAATGTCTGCCAAAAGGGAAACATCATTTTTCAAGTACAAGTCTGAATATTCACCTAAAGTTTTTAAATTAAATTCACTCCAAACCTTGCAAGCATGATTATAATCCTCATCTGTTATACCCTCATTATTTAATTTGGAATAAAATTCCTCTTTTGCTGGTAGACGATCTTCATCTAATTTCTGCCAGTTATCAACATAATCGTACGGAAATACACCTTTTCTCGTTAGTAATTCAAATTCCCCATCAGTTTTACAATATTTTCTTGTGGTCAATTTTTCGTCATTGCTCAGGTTTGAAGCTAATTTGGACAAGCTACTTGGCATGAAGCGAAACGAGTCAATAAATCTCAGTTTTACGTTTGTATTTTGCACACTCTTGGTAAAGGATATATATTTTTCCTTATTGATGGGTAATAATGAGATACCACCATCGAAGCTTGTGGCCAATTCTTTTATGAAAAAATGAGCGTCATAACCGGATAAATTGTGAAATACTATAGGAATTGTATGTGAGTCTTGGTAGTTTACATTACATCTGTCGTCAGCAGGGCCACGGTATTTCCCCGTAAAATGACAGTGATCTCGATGTTTCACATCATCTTTGGCAAAATCTTGTTCACAAATATGGCAAACTTTGGCATTTTTGAAATCATACTCTTGCTTTGCAGTTAAGGGGCCCATTGACACAGGATTCTTAAGACAAGTATCTACTTTCTCAGCTAAATTTTTCAACTCATTGACGAACCACGTGATGCAGTCTTTTTTTACGATAAACTTGAGGTTCAGATTGTGAATCGTCAAAACTGCATTTTGTGTAGTAAGCCACACTTGTAGGTATATGTTTTTGATAAGCATTACCTTGTATGTTGGTAACTGGCTCTAACAAACACTCGATATCAGCATATACTGCAAATTGAACCCTCTCTTTATATTTATGATTTTTAAACTTTAAAATGTTATCTTTTTCCGTGGGAAGTACTAGTGTGCAATTATTCAGGCTTTCACAAGCAACTTTATGTTTTTCGAAAGATTTATCACATTTAAAATGGCACAAACACCTGTCACAAAAGTAAGTGCGCCAATGGCCTTTTTTTATTTGTGATTCTACTAGTCGAGACAGATTTTTGATTAAACAAAAATGATACACTTCGGTATCTGCATCAAATTCAGTATTTTCAATCATGAGAAGGTGAATAACAGGTTTCTCGGATTTCTCATGGCTTAGAAAAATTGGAACAATTTCCTCCTTCTTGCTATATTTGTCAAACTCTAGTCCATAGACATTGATACTGAGGCCATTCATTTTTTCAAATTTCGGAATATCCTCAAGAGTAATTGGAAATTCGATATCATCATATTTGAGTTTTGAACCATTAATCTGAGGATAAGAACTAGTTCTTTCTGCATGTTTTTCAACTGGATAAAGAGCTGCCATTACTGAACAGAGGAAACAATATGAATCTTTATTTTCGATGTTGAGCACAGCTCTTTTTGTCTGAATAAAATAGGGTAATTCAACGAAAGTTGAAGACCCAAACTGAAAAGGGGCGTATCTATTGATATTTACCCTTAAGTTCACAATTTCTATTAGAGTCCAACCCGAATCTGTCGTTTTCAGTTTATCAATTTTAGCTTGAACCTGTCCTCTCACATTTTCCTCAAACCATCCACCAACATTTGCCGTTGTTAGAATAGGGTAATTCTGAGTTGAAACACTTTTTTCGCCTATTTTTTCTTCACCAGCCACTATTGCCTTGAAAATCCCAGTGAAATCAATATAAACTTTAATATTACCCAAACTATTCAAAGTGTTTTTAATTCGTGGAATGAACATTCGTTTGCAGTCATCTAAAAATGCATTTAAATCCTTATGAATTAAATTGGATATCACTCCCGTTCTTATCCGCGATTTAAACGCACTTTCCACATCATCCCAAATTACTCTCTCACGCAGTTTCATCGAAGCTTCACTCATGCCAGCTCCGGTTTTCACCAACTTCTTAAATCTTCTACTTGCTGTCTTCAGACTAGCGATCAATGCCATAATCGCCCGTTTTTGACCCAGAGATGTATTTTTGTTCTTCCTCAGCATTTTGTTCATTATTCTTATGTTCCTCGTTCCTTCCCTCGTCCGCCATCTAATTTCATCCTCTGATGGAGGTTGCTTCTCAAGTATGAGTTGATACCCCGCCTTCATGGTTTGTAGGAATTTTTTATATTCATTGACATCCATTTTGCAAGTTATAGTCAGATCAGCAGAGGCTTATGAAAAAACAGTTCGTAGATTTTCAAAGCTTACTACTGCAAAATCTGTTTTTGGGAAGCACAGAAAAATTCTGCTTCTAAATAGTCCTCAACACACACTTTTTTATTCGATAAACACACACACTTGACAGGTGTTGGTGTTGCACTGACAAAATAAAGAGAAGAGCGCTCCCATATATAGTCTCAGAATTGATGAAAGATGGCAGCACCGTAGGTAGTCTCAAAATTGATGAAATATGGCAACACTGTAGGTAGTGTCAAAATTGATGAAAGATGGCAGCACTGTATGTAGTCTCAAAATTGATGAAAGATGGCAGCACTGTAGGTAGTCTCAAAATTGATGAAATATGGCAACCCTGTAGATAAGGATTCCAGGAACTATGATGAAATCATCAGAATTTAATTTCCAAATCCAATTTAAAATTAAACTGAAAAATCAGCAGACACTTATGAAAAACACTTTGCAGAATTCAAGTTCACTAGTGCACGTTTTTTATCAGTTCTTTTTCCGAAATCACAGAGAAAATTTGCTTGTAATTAGGTATTAAACACACTTTTTCTTGCTATTCAACAAGCACTCTTGACTGGTGTCAGTATTGTACTGGTAAAATGAAGGGGAGAGCGCCCCCTTATATATCATCAATGTTGTATCATAGGGTAACCCCCTGTAGATAAGGATTCCTGGAATTTTGTTTACCAGGAATTGTTTAATATTATATGAAATTTGATACCCCTTGACGCATGATGTCGGCAAAACTCAAAGGGGATTTTGTCTTAAATTAAAATGTTTTATCTAAAAGGAAGCAATAAATCAAATTCATA